>JABUQX010044961.1:42500-82022 GCA_015478945.1 Trachelipus rathkii | reverse complement strand
CTTCACTCTTCGAGGTCCTTTCACTTATCAAATCTGCAACTCCAAGTGGTGAAGATTGTAAGTTGTGCTTAGCAAAGCGTGATGTTGAATCTTGAGAGACTAGGGGTGCTTTTTGACTTTTCTGTGGCGAGTGAATAAATTAAATAAGAGAATCGCGTTTCACTAGAAAATTAAGCAATAATCATAAAAATCAACTTTTTTCGAATTAAAAATGAAAAAATGACTATTAAGTATTAATAAGGCTAGGAATCTTCAAAATGATGTCTTATCTTATTGAAGTACAAAATAAATATTGATTCTAAAGCGAAATTAATTTGTAAATTGGATAGTAAACGAATACTTGATACTTGGACGGACTCTGAGGGCTGGGATCTTAGAAAGAATCTATTAAATTTTAAATAAAATGAAATAATATATTTAATGAAGTTCACTGGATGCCAGTAACGGACCTATCATAAGAAAAGCCTCGCAGGTGATGTATCCCCCAAATAAACTTTTGAGTAATAGCTACTTAAAGATCGTTAATTTGTTATTACATATTTAAGAAAAGAACACAAATGCGTAATCGCCTATTAGTGATTAGACTAGTCCTGTACTCGGTATGTTAACTGTCAAACCAACTCCAGTGCAGTCTGTTCGGGTATTAGCATTCTGAAGATTATCTTCGCCACACTGGCGACACTAAACACACTCCACCAGAGTCTACACGTAATCAGGATATCAGGCTGACTCGAAGCTGACCTGCAAAAGCTTTAACAGTCTCAGAATAAATAAATAAATTATAAATATTAACATGAAAAAAGGAAAATATAAAACTGTATGATAGCTAATTTTAATTCCTTTCCCTTGCCACCCCTACCTCTCAAGTATTTACCCTCTTAATTATATATACGATATATAGTAATAATAATATATATAATTATATATAATATATATATATATATATATATATACTAATTTTATACTATATATATTATACTTGATATATATATATATATATATATATATACAAAACCAATACTAATCATTCTAATGCACCTAAAAGACTAAACTATTGAAGTGCTCGAAGTCAATCTATTCCTATTCTTTGAGACAAACATTTGTTAATAATAACTGTTTCGTTCTGACGAGACTAAGGTCGCATTGTACAGTAATATTTCAGATGCTACATAAACATAGCAGGAAAAGCATTCTTACTATATTCAAATTTTAGTGTGGGTCACATTATCACTTGATCACTGAATACAACTGCAATAGTGATTAGTGAATACTCAGAAGAGCAATATAACAACCATATAAGGAAAATTCTTCCACATAAATGAAAATGATTAGCCTATTTTTTGGTTCCCAAAAGCACTTTTTCATAGCCATATTCGTAAAAAAAAAGGTTCGACTCCGACTCCGACTCCTTAAATTCAAATTTTGGATTTTCGGACTCCGACTCCTGCTTAGACAAAAATCTTTCCGACTCCGACTCACTCAAAACAAAAAATTGCGATCGGACTCCGACTCCAGAAGATCCAACTCAAAGAATTTCGACTCTGACTCAATTTATTGCTACAAAGTTACATAAAACATTTTTTTGTCCTTCAACTATTTTTTTTCGCTTCTTTTACGAGATAAAAAAATATACACTGGGCTTTTCCAATGAACTAATCTCCAAAAGGCTACACCAGTAAAGTACTGTAAAGACATAAAGATTGCAAGGCGCAACTCATTACACAGCAAAGTATATTCTTCACACTACAAAATCATATTAACAATATTATACTGCACAGCAAATCTTTGTATTTTTATTAAAAACAGCAAATTATAAATAACAGGTTTAGATAATTTCAGCAATGTACTTAAAAAAGTTTACGCAATTTCAATTACTTTGTATAATTCATATAGTATATTATAGTATAATATATAAGAGATATACAATATATTATATATAATACATGATATAATTATATATATAATATATAGATACAAATATTTATATTGTTTATACACATAGCATAAACTGCCCATGCTTAAATCTAATAGCGGCATTGACGGCAGGAAATCTGTTATGTCTCCTTAGGTTATTCAATTTTATATGGATGGGTTATTGAAAGAATTTTAGGTAAAGGTGGTAAGGGAGGGTATTAGAAAGATGGGAATCGCAGGGGATGCGATGGGTGCACTTACTATTGATATGCGCAGATGATTTGGTTTGTGTGGGTGATCTGAAGAGGTGTGAGAGGATGGTGAGAAAGATTGACAGGGTGTTGTAAAGGAGAGGTTTTAAGAGCACGTTAGGATAATGCAGTAGTATTATGGTTGTGGAGTGGAACAGTCCTCGGTGTTGAAGTTATGGTGAGATGCAGTGACACAGTATGGACACAGTGTTGAGCCTTTAAATATTTAGGACTAGTATTGTTGGATGAAACGGAACGGATGATGGCAGAGGATCGCAGCATAAGGATAAGAAAGTTGTAGAAATGCAGGGAAGGTGGCTGTCTGCCAACTTAAATTCGTTTGGTGATGTAACAAGGACTAAGTCTTGGTGCGCTAGGGTCTTTCATGACGGGGAATGTTGTACCTGTGTTAATGTTATAGTTGGGAGACTATGTCTGGAATAAGAGGCGTAGATCTAAGTTGCAATGTGTTCAGATGGGGCATTCTTAGGGCGGTTAGCGTGTGAGAAGAATTGTAAATATGAGAGTGAACGTGATTAGAGGAGTGGTGTGTGAAGAAAGGGGAAATGAAGAAAATAAATTGAAAAAACGCTGGGATGGTTTGGTCATGTGGTAAAGATGAATTGATATCGGTTGTTTAATTCGGCAGTATAGTTGGTTGAGTGTGCTTAAAAATCGAGCTGACTGGAGACGCGGAAGAAAAAGGAATTCAGTCAGCAAAGGAATATCTGCAGGAGAGGAAATGTGAGTTTGGCAAAGCGAGAAGAAATGTGCATATAAGAGTGAATGGGGGGTGTTTTGTGAGGGGGTATGTTTGTGGCAACCTGGGCCAAGGGAATTGATCCGCTATACTGACGATCATACTAGTGAGGGTGGCGCTGGTTCTATGACGCTCAAGGGTAGATTATTCGACTGGCGACGCAGTTCTCATTAATAGGTAGAGAGGGCGTAAGGCTGGATCTTAATCTTTTTACTTGGTCATATACTCTTATACTTGTCTTTTTCCGATGCATTGTGACGACACTTACCCCCATCTTGGAAAAAAAGAAGACTATACTATATATATATATACATAATATATTTTTTTAATGCCATTATGATAACTACATATAGAGCAGAGACATAAAATATACATTTTATATATATAACTATTATATATCTAGTATTATCAAATTTTACCTATAGTATATTAGTATATATACTATATTTACACTATATATATATGGGTGCAATAATTGCAGAAACAGAAACGAAACTTACCCTTTTCCTAAAATATATTAACGACATTTTTAATATATAATAATTTAATATATAATAATATAATAATAATAATTAATAATGAATAATATCAATAATAACTAATAACTAGTAATGAAATAAAATAGGGGGCATTATCAAAATTACAATATAAACTTATATAATAAGCTAAGCTATTAATGTTTGTTAGGGTTCATTAGAAAATGCGACTCCGACTCCACTTACACAGGATTTTCGACTCCGACTCCGACTCCGACTCCGCTCACTTGCACAGAAATTTTTCGGCTCCGGACTCCGACTCTGGAAATTGCGACGACTCCACACGAAACTCCGACTCCGGACTCCGCAGCATAGAAAATCTAATAACCCTCAATTTTTTTCGGTTTATGTTTTGACACGAACATCTGGGGAACCGAACGTAAGACAGAGTATGGGGGGAAAAAAAGAGTTTTCTTAAATTTAGGTGTCGGGAGAGGGGGATAAGATTTAATATTTTTCCTGCCCTTATGAAAAGAATATGGGCTTTCGATATTAAGAAAAATATTCGACAATATGAATTTCGCCTAAGATAAATATCGCCCAAAAATATCGATATTATCGAGCACAAAAAATATCGATATTCTCGACTTATATCGATATATGTTTTGCGCATTACCCTACCCGAGAGGTTCACCTGTAGTGATGAGGTAATATTTATTTTTAATGAAAAACTATTTAGATTATATTGGCTATTAAATATTTTACACAAGACCATTTGTGAGATTATCATTTGAATGTATTAAAAACGTGCAAGAAGAAGACCAGCTGCGAGGTCGAGGTCGGTAGTCGGAGTCGTGGAGTCGCAGTCGTGGAGTCGTGCAATGTCGGAGTCGGGATCGGAGTCGGAGTCGAAAAATTCTGTGCAATCGAGTGAGTCGGAAGTCTGAGTCGAAGAATTCTGATGTTTAAAAGTCTTTATGAACTTGAGCAAACTTTTTTGTAAAATAGAACCATTATTATTAATTGAAAAGGGACATGCTTAAAGTATTATAGAAACTCTTGGTGGACTCTATGAGCAAAGCAAGGTCAGACGTTCTTTATCAGTCAAATGCTTGTTTTAGAAGAAAAATAAAAATAATTTGCATTAAATTGTTTCAAACTTAAAAAAATCATAAAATGAAATATATTATGTTTGTTATGTATTGCGCTGCGCCTGCATCTTGATATCTTTACTATAGATGTAGCGGATGGTGATTTTTGAAAAATCACTTCCGCGGGATTGAGGATGAGGATTTAGGATTCTTAGGCCACAAGTACTTCAATATAGTATACTATTCTATATAATATAAGTATACATATACTATATACTATATATATATAGTATATATATATAATATATATTATAATTTTTTTTTAATATTATTATATATATATTATACTATATAAAATATATACTATATATATATAATAGTATAGTATATATTATATAAAGAAGTTGGAGGTTTCGTAGCTGTCAGGACAAGTGAATATTTTTTCGCAATGAGTTATAGGGCCGACAGAGCTAGCAACCTGGGTCTTCATTTCTGCTGATACTCCTTGAGCCCAGGGTTGTTTAGAATTCTTATTGCGCCTGAGCAAGATCCTGGAGACCTGGAGTGAACGAGATTTGAGCCTAATGAAGAAGATGCTAGTTCTACTGAAAGGGCGAAAAACCCTACCTGAGAGTATACCAGAAGACTGGCATCGGAAACAATTAAGAAAAAGAAAATGGTTATTCTAAAAGATGCTCTAGGGTAGAGTTTCGGGCCAGAAAAGAACAAAGTTGGACCAACTGACAGGGCGAAAGCCCTTCCTGCGAGTTGTTCTATACATATATATAGTATATATATATATTTATATATTATATATATAATATATATATATATATATTATATTTATATATACTATATTATATATATATATAATATATATATTACTATACTTTATATCAGGTGTTACCAGATTGCGAGATATGGACCAACTCTTTTGCACCCACCAATCTCTCTCGTTCCCCAGCCTCAACCCATTTGAACAAGAAGGTTATATGTAAATAATACTTGGAACATAATTAATTCTAAAGTCATGTTAAAAAAAAAACTACAAGCTTCGTGAGCCTTTTAAAGAGAGTTTGCTTCTCCTTTTCTTCGTAAATGGCATCTGATCGCTGAAAGAGATGCTCGGCCGTACCACTTATTGAAGGCATGCAAGATTCCCTGCCAGTTTCTCGCAACAGATGTGATAAACTTTTTACAAATTTCACGCCATCAAACCAATCGATCTTTATCCGATTCCACAAGAGTTTTCGCTTTTGATCATCTTCGATCAATGACAGTGTCCTTTGATACCTCTGATTAAGTCTTCATCGCTGATAGAAGTCAAAAAAACGTTCATGGATTATGCAATGGTTTCGCTAACAGAGAGTAAATGTGTGCTCTGTTTCTGCAAATCTTTTCCTTTTTATTGGCCTGTGAAATTTCTGGCTTTAGCAGCATTTCATCCCATAGGCATACTAATAAATTTTAACCTTTGTGAAACACGTGGTTCAGAATTTGTTTTCGTACTAGGATCCAGAAAACTTTACTTCATTGGCATATGCGTATCGTTTGCAGATTTGAAAATCTATTATCTATCTCCAGCGTTAGTGTTTCTGTCACCTTTGAAAGTCCCTTTACAATTTAATAGCAGCATTAGCACAGCTTTCATCGTTTGCATCTAAGAGAAAATCTCGTCATTGCAAACAAGAATGTCTGAAAAGAGAATAGTCTTCGTTACCTTTTCTTCAAACGCTTAAGAAGGTTATACAAGTTTACCTAAAATCGTAATTATTATCACTCGTCAGCCTTTCACCTTGTTGTTTGGCTCAAAGCATAAGGGAGACAAGCTTCATTATTTTCTCCTTTTCCTCTCAAGCTATTTACCAACTACCTATTCTACGAGTTGAACATTCTTGCCTGTACAGAAAGTTGAGGAACATTTAGTCTCATAAATCATAAATTGAATACTATCCGATACGCCAAAAACATATCATGCGGGATGCGAATGCACATATGCGGCATGCGGGTAGAGAAAAATTATGCGGAATGCGGATATCTGCTACACCTATAGTCTTTACGGTATTTTACCGTATAGCACTTTGAGAGTAGATTCAGTTGGGAAAGTGGTATATTTTTTATTATCAAAAAGCAAGCGAAAAAATAGTTGAAACAAAAAAAAATGTTTTATTGTAACTTTGTAAGCGCTAAGCTGAGTCAGTCAAAATTTTGAATTCGACTGCTGGAGTCGGCCAAGTCGGAGTCGAGTCAGAAAATTTTGTGTGTAAGTGGGAGTCGGAGTCGGACAAGTCGGAGTCGAAAAATTTTTGTTTAAGTGGAACCGGAGTCGGAGTCGAAAATTCAAAATTGAATTTAGGGAGTCAGGAGTCGGAGTCGGAGTCGAAGAAATTTATTTTACGACTCCGCAGGCCCTGAAGAAATCACATCATTAAGATCTAAATATTCATCAATTGTGAACCGATACTAAAAAATCATTCTATTTCGGCTACAATGTAATGCTCGGAACATTTTCAATTTTGAACAGCGAAGCAGTCTCTAAGTTCTCTCTCCAAAATCGGCGTTCATAAAATAAGACATTTATGAAAAATTTTAGAATCCAAAATTGTAAAATAGTTAGAGTCATGGCATATTGAAAACATTAAAATTTATTTACAAACTTAATTAAAAAAAATTCAGTAACTGTTTTGTAAGTGTCTATCACGGGACATATCAGTTCTATATTTGCAACATCTTGAAGCGCGTTCTCTCTTCTCTCTACTTTTGCAGGGATGAGTTAGATCCGGCCCAATTGTTAGAACATGTTAGGAATGTTGTATCTTTCTGTCTTTTCAATCCACAAAGTTTCTACCAAGGTATATAAAAGAACTCTCAATCGTGCTACGGTTCATCACTATGACAACAATATTTTTTTTATTTGGATAACCGTTTTTTAAGGAACCTAGGGAAATTTTTCTAGTAGTATTGGGGACAGCCTTGAAACAAGCACAAATCTCCTTTGGCTATGTATCTTTTAGGAAATTGTCAGTTGTGAAAAAGGGCACAATTTATCGTTTTATATTCCTAAAAGAACTAACATACGTATAACCCACATTCCTACTACTCTAAAATTTGTGTCAGTAATTGATTGCTGGTTTAATGGGCTTATGTGATAAAACTATCTCGACTTAATTTTTCAATAAAAAACAATGTTACATAAACCTTTCCTGTTTTTGCATCTCATTGTTAAACTTTATCTTAAAACAATATTTAAGATATAAAAGTCTTCCTGAATGTCCAAGGTATTTTCTTTCTTAAACAATTATTCAAAAATCTTATTTTATGAATATCTAAATAACATCACTTAAACAACCAATATATTAACACACTATTTTGTCCTGAATTATTTATTGAAGTTCTTATTTGACGGCCTATATGCCGGAGAGTGTGGTATGTCCTCTTCGAAAGGTATCCTAGTTCGTGGTTTTGTAATTTTTCTTTGTTTTGATTTTTTTTAGTGCTGGGATTTTAATCAATACTATCTTTCACACGGTTTTAAATTTGGTGTTCCGCTTAGTATATTATACTACTATATATAATTTAAATATATACTATATAGATATATATAATACAAACTTAACATACTATATTAATATACTTATACATATACTATAGTAGTACCTATAACTAATATATATATAAAATATATACTAATATATAATATATATATATATATATAGTAATATATATATATAAATACTATTAATATTCAAATATATACTATATATATATATTAATATATAAATATATGTATATATATTATATATACTATATATAAATACTATACTATATATACATATATACTATATATATATATATAGTACTAATATATATATTATATATATATTATATATATATATATAAATATATATTATAATAATATATATGTATATATATATATAATACTATATATATATAATATATAATATATTACAATAATTATATATATATATATATATATAGTCTATATTATATATATATCGTGTATAATCAGAGAAAATTTTTAGATAGCATAAGAGAGTATTTTAAAAAGATAACTTCCTGGACAAACCGCAGTTACGGTTTTAGAGCGAGTGCAACCAGGGTTGGGTGTTGCATTGCTGTTGTAGGTAGACAGTGACAACGCGGTTGCGGTTTGTCAACAAATATGTGCGGTTGCTGTTGCGGTTAATATGTGAGGTTGCTTCGCATTTGCGTTTGCGGTTGCGGTTGCGGTTATTCGACTCCATCACTTAATATATATAGTATATATTTATATATACTATATCTATATATATATATAATAGTATATATATATAATATATATATATAATATATATTATATATTATATAAATATACATTACTATATAGATATATATATATATATATAGTATATATATATATCTACTATATATAATAATATATTGGATTCTCTTCTTTTTCAATCAGTCATTTTCAATTAGTGAAAGATTGTTGTCGTGTATTGTGTCTGTGTGGCTGGTGACGTGTTTAGGACTTACTGTAGAGGTGTTGCAGCTTTCTTTATCATTCAATTTAAATTTAAAAACGCTGTGATCACCGGTACGAGCAACTCGTAAGTAGCTATAAGATATTGAACTCTATTCAGAAAAAACTCGAAAGCATAGACAAACACACCTGGACAATAATGTAACAAAAATGTGAGATAGAGAAAGAAATTATGAAGTGTTTTATACTATACGTTTATGTGGCCAGCAAGGGTCTTGCATTGATAGGCGACTCATAGGGAGATCTCTGGACGTATTCTGAATTATTCACTACTCAGCACTGCAAAATGTCGGAAATCTTTAGAAGCCTTCCAGGTTTCGAGCAAAGGGGGGCAACGAGGTCGACCAGGGTTTGAGAACAACTTATATCTATCGTCCAAAAATTCAATGTATACTGAGTCCGATGAGTTCGAATGAAATCAGTACAGTTCATTTTCTGAGCAGTATACAAAGGAAAAGTTGGAAAGAAGTTATAAAAAACAATTTTTTAAGTTATTAGCTGATGAAACAACGGATATTTTCAAAACACAAGTTTTCACTTTCTGTAAGGTACGCCGATTTCGTTGACGGTAGGTGATACTCCTGTACTTTAAGAGAGGATTTTTTGATCTCAGTCTTGTTTTGTGTATTAACCTTAGGTCAACTCTAATTTCTGGACAGGCGGCTATCTGGTTAAACTCAAAACATGAGAGGCCAAGGATATGATGGAGCCCTCAGGAGAGGCGACATTGAGTAGCGTAGTCGTTGTTATTCGGAATGAGTCCATATAGCTCTATTACACCACATTGTGTAGCACATGTTTAAATCTATGTCTCTCAGGAGGTGTCTCTTTTCTAAAATTCAGCAATTCTTTTGAAATATGCCATTTTTTCGATTTCAAGTCCGAAGCGGCAAAAACTTCTGGAAGATAGAAATAAAAGAGTGTGTGTAATTAAAAGCAAGAAAAAGGATCAATAGCATGTCGGGGCCAGATAGTGATTGAACTGGATGAAGCGGTTGTTCCTTTTAAAGAGGACGTCTTGAGGCGATACTTGGTCCATGAAAGAAATTAACGAAATGACCTGATGAATTATCACAGGAAAGCAACTTCGTTGTTAAATTCACAGTAATGTGATTTTCTATAATAACATTATCACGTTTTAAGTAAATTTTGGAATAAACCTAACACCTTGTCAAAACAGTTATAGAAGTGTCCATTGGACATTGTCAGTGCAATTAACTTAGTGAAAGACATGGAAAAGTAATACGAAAAAGAGATAGACAAAATGCAGACACAGGTTTTAAAACCATTCACACACGCTAAAAATGTATGCGACAGTTAGGTGTTGAAGATAACAATCCATAGAGACTACGAATGTTCCGGAAACATCGGTTGTTAATGCTTTGCCTACATCAGGTCCCGAATCATATTACGCATCTCAGTTTTTATTCGTTTATTGATATCTGAATCTCTCTAGTTGGATGATCGATTCTCATCGTCATGAAAAACCACTTTCATTTCACTTTCAGTATATTTTTCCAGAAAAGTGCAATGTACCTTATAAAGTTATAAGCATGTGGATGATTTGTTTTGTGTGACGAATCGGAAGAGAGTTTGAAATGATTGGTAGTATAGATGTGCAGGGTGTTTAAAAGGATTGGTTTGAAAGTTTTAACGTTGATATTAAGTAAGTTTATTGGCTTGCGAGGATGGACATTTATCTGGTGACATTCATTTAGAAATGAGACTAGTATGGAAGTCTCATTAATAAATAAGAGATTTAGATCTTTAGAATGTATGTTGGATAAAAAGGAAAGGGATGATGCAAAGTGTGTTGTAGGAAAGTTGCGAATGCAGGGAAGTGTCTGGCTGCAATTAGAAGTCGTGTGGTTGGAGTTAAAAGGACCAATCTTTAGTGCGTCGAGGATTTACATGAGCTGTGATGTTAGTTTACCTGTAGTTAATGCTATAGTGTGAGACTATGGTATCTGGATAAGCGGAGCGTTCAGATCTAAAGCTTACAATGTGTTCAGATGGACAATCTTAGGGTCTCGTATAGGTGTGAGAAGAATTGATAAAATGAGAAATGAAGCGTCATTATAGAGTTGCATGTTGGTGAAAACGAACAGTGGTAAATGACGAGAATAACATGAAACGTAGTATAAGTATGGGTTTTTGAGTCATGCGGGTAAATACATGGGATGACAGCCGGTTGGTTAAGGCGCGACTGATATAGTGGTGATGTAGTGGGATAGCTACGGCTTGGGAAAACGGATAGGAAAAGTAATTCAGACAGTTAACAGGAATGCCTGGAGGAGGAGAAATGTGAATTATGACAGGGCGAGAAGAAAGTGTTGCTCATAAGAAAATAGTATGCCGGCGTGTCTGAGCGAAGAGATGTTGTGACCACCTGGACAAGAGATGAACCCTACATGACGAGATGCCATAGTGAGGTCCATCGCTGTCGTGAAGCATCGTAGGGTGATTTTCTGGATCTCACTAAAGGATAAAGGGAAGGATAAAGGGGTGGTAAGGCTGGTCTTTTTCTTCGACTTAATGATATTTTTTACTAACTTTTCTCGTTCCCGGTGCAGGGTTGAGCAATCTCGATCTGTTATCACTGTGCAGCAACGTTTGCCTTGGTTGATGGTGAATCTGGTGATTGCTATTGTTGCGTTGGTGAGTTGGTGTTTGAGGTGAATATTATATATAATATATAGTATATATATATTATAATATATATTAATAATTTATATATTATATATACACTGACAATACCGATCTACCACTTACCTCAGTCTAGCCTCAGCCGTCAAGGCACACAACAGGATACGACGCACGCTCGGACCAACACGAGACAACCGACTCAGTCCACTCACCCCGCCGATCGCCCCCCGTTCCGGGTAAAAATAGCGCACCGTCTGTATCTGGGCCCGCGTGCGTATCGGGATCTACACAGTTCTCCTGTCCGTGCCCCGCCTGAAATGCCGGTCGCCGCGCGAGCCCGATCGGCCTACGACGCTACCTCCAACTGCTCCCCCTCCCCCCCCACTGTCACCTCATGCAGCCGAGTTATCATCCCGATTCGAAACGACCTGCCCTCCTTCCCCACGCATACCTTCTCTTTTTGCCCGCGCTGGATAGTTGCGCCATTACCTCGCGGGCTACACGCGCGGGTCTGACAGGACACACCCCGGCCTGGCCACACCCGACTCGCCTGAGGCGTCGCCAAGTCGGCCGGTGCTGCGCGGCTGTCTCTGTCACAACGGAGGCCGTGCCAGCAATTCCACAGCGGTGTTGGTCTTTTGTGTAGTTGTTTGATGACGTCGCCGCCGCGGGCGCTCGGACCGCCCGGGGGGGTATGACTTGATATAGTAAGTATATATATAGTCATATATATATTATAGTATATATATATAGCTACTGATAATATATATATATATATATAATATAGTAATATATATACTATAGTATATATCGAGTCGGCCGGGGGGGGGCTTGGCTAAGGTCGTGGTTCGAATTCCATAGTTCGGATCCCTAGTAGAAATAGCCTAGAGAATGTTCCCCTCCATTGCAATTGGGGCCTATGCGTAGGTGTTGACACTTTATATACTAGATTATATATATAATATATATGATATATATTATATAATATATATATATATATATATAATATATATAATATATATATAATAGTATATATATCCTCCCAACACCCTGGAACTCTGCAAACAGAGACTGAAATCCACATTAAAAGATGTGAAATTTAGTAATATTCAAGATAATAATAATAATAATAATAATAATAATAATATTAATAAAATAATAAATTAATAATCAATACATAATAATAATCAAGTGATTTATTTAGATTAGATGAGATAGTGATTATAATAAAATTATAATAATAATAATAATAATTTAATTAGTTTATATTATATTATTATTATTATTATTATTATTAATTATTATTATTATTATTATTAGTAGTAGTAGTGATTCCAAAAAGTCAGTAAGTTAGTCAGTTAGTTGATTAGTAGGAGTAGAAGTAGTAGTAAACACACACAGGTATTTTGTAAATATTGTTTTTTTTTGCACAACCGCAACGCGGTTGTTCGAAAGATTATAGCGAACCGCACGAAAGAGTTAACCCGCAACCGCGGTTATGCAAAAATTCAGCTTCCCTCCATCACTAAGGATATATATATATATATATTAATATATATATGATATACTATATATATATACATATATAGTAGCTATATCATACTATATTATATACTATATATATCAGTATATCATATAAATATTTACGGTTATATATAGTATTTAGAAATGAATGTTACAATGTAAAAAAATTGAAGTTACACACCCCATCTTCTAAGATATAGACACTGCTAAGACATCCATACTACTCATATCTCTATGTGTGAGGGAGAAGAAATTGCCCACATCCGTATGTCCTGCGCTGTCGCCTGAAGCCGACTAGGGGGACGGTGTAGTTGAGCGGTTGGCTGCCTGATGACGCATCGATCTGCTTGCCCAGAAGTGCTAATGCAGTTCGGCAGAGGTCGTGATCGCCGTAAACGGGCTGTCGTATCTTTTCGCGAGAAATGTGGATGAAGGGCGTATTGGATGGTAAAATGGAGATGAATGTAGGAGGAATAAATGGTTGAGGAGAAGAGGAGAGGAGGTGCATGGATGTATTTAGAAAGGGAAAAAATGTTATGAGGTTTGCCGGGTGGACTGGAACAAAGCATGAAAGGGAACGTGAAAGGATGGAGTGGTGTGGGTGGGGGGTGTGATGTGAAATGTATGCGTGCTGGTGTGGAAAAGAAATGAGATGCCGAGAGAAGGAGTTGCAATTTTGATGAAATGACCTGTTGGACAAAAGCCTCATGTTAGACTGGCTCGCAAGGAGGAACAAAAGAATTTTTAAGTTTGAAGAAGGTCTCAAGGTATTTAGTGTTGTGACGTATGGCCATGTCTGAAGGGAAAACGTTGAAGGAGAATACGATTTTTTTGCGTAATCAATCTGAATATGTTCTGGTGGGGTCGTGGTAGGAGCTTCAGAATATTGTATAGTAGGATTGGGGACCGAATGTTGGACTACGGGTGATCAAAACAAGAGATCGTATTACAGTGGGTTTTTGGATGGCGGTGAAGAAAATGAGAATGGTAGGAAGGTATTGATTTCTGTGAGGAGAGAGGTATGTGTGTAAGTATAACTTTCTTTAAACACAAGATATCCATAAGTATACTAGGTTGGTGTAGGTAGAGATGGGTATCGAAGTGAAAAGTATGACTTGATTTGTAGTTAATGAAGAAGAGAGTGTGAGAGTCATGTGTTGGATGTTAGATCCAGTAGGGTTTAGGAATGGATCTTATCAGATTCATTATGTTGCTCTATGTAAAAATTAAGTTAGTGGGCTCTTGTGGACAGAGAGGAAGGTGATACGAAAGGAAGTAGGTTAAATTAAGAGTGAGAAGTAAGTGAGCAAGACAATAAGATAAGTATGTAAGGAGCGCTCGCTAGTAAACGGTGAATGTCGAATCAAGTGATACTGAACAATTTGGGCCGCGTAACATTGAGAAGCAATGTTTAGGAGATCACAAGGAGAGGATTGAGTGCTAAAGTAAAGAATGTTAACAGGAATCTGGTGGAAATGAAGAGGTGATGAAAAGCGGTTTAAGGTAAAAAAGAAGACGTGGTTGAATGTACTAAAAAAGCAAAATGATGAAGGCTTTGAAAAGAAAGTGTCGCTTGGAAATTATATAAGGATGGAAAAAAAGAAATACTACAAGTGCATACGTAGGATGAAAAGATAGGTAAATGAACAGTTTGAAGGAGGATGAATGGGACTAACAAGGGAATAGGCTCCTTTGTAAAGAAGCGGAAAGGTTAAGAATGAAATAAGGGGAAATGCCTTAGAATAATGAATAGGAGGTGCTTTTTGTAACTGATGAACACTGGATGTAGGGAATCGTGGAAAGAACACCTTTCGAAAATCTGACCATATTAACAGTAATGAAGAGGTGATAGTGAATGTGCTGTGGATTTGATCGCCGTTGGCAAGAGAGGAATTAGTGATTTTGGCGGATGAGGAGTCAATTTAGTAGGAGGAGGTAATGGGTAGAGCTGCAGAACACATTGAAGAATGGTTATCCTGCAGGATTAGAGATGAAATTACTGGCTGAAAGATCAAAGAAATGGAGCGAACTATGTGATTTGATTGGATTTGGATAGTTGGTTGTATATAAAGGTTTATGGATGATGATATAGTTCCAAGGAATTGGCAGAAGCAGCCGTTAAAGTACCCTCATATATACAGGGTAAGGAGAACAAGGGGAACTGTAGAAATATAGAGATAGATTATGACGTGTTGTACGAAACAGTATATGCTGGTATTATTGAGCCTCGAAAGAATGCCGTCGAGTGATCTTGAGCAGAACTAGATATGGTGAAGACACAAGGTGCTGTTAGGCAAGTGGCTAAGCAGATTTGTGGAATCAATCTTACATTGGAAAACAACATGATTTAGAAAATACTAGAAGAAGAAATATTAATTGTATTTAGGTTATTTTGGATTGAAACAGGCGTAATGGAGATAGAGTCAATAGGAAGCTTTATGCAGTGTTAAGTAATATATGGTCGTGAGTGTAAGGCTTCATCGAATGGAATCAAACGCAAATATGATATGACGATATGTAGAAAGCGATGCTTGTAAGAATAAATGGGAGGCTCAACTTGGGATTGGTTTAGATTAATAGCGAGTGAGACAGATGTTGTTATGTCTCTTGAGTTATTCAATTTGTATCATGATAGGGTTTATGAAGAATTCGAGGTGTGATGCGCAGAAGACAAATGCGTGTAGCAGATGATGGAGAATGGAGATGAATGGAGTCCATACCTATTATATATTTATATGCGGATGATTTGATTTCTCTGGCGAATATGTGAAGAGAGTTTGAGTGTATTGTAGAGAGATTTGGCAGGGTGCTGTAAAAGGAAGGTTTGCAAAGGTATAAACGTTAGATAAGTAGTAAGGTTATGGATTGTGCAGGTCAGAGCAGTCCTCAGTGTTAAAGTTATGTTTGATGGTTGAGCAGCATGGAAACATGTCTAAGTTTAAATATTGATAGAGGTGATGTGTTGCATGAGAGGAAGTATCGGGCATGAGGCTCGAGTGCAGTCGGAAAGTTCGGAATGGCAGGAAGGTTTGGCTGGTGCATTAAATCGTTGGTGAAGATTGATTAAGTCATTGAGTGCGCTAGGGTAGTCTTGCATGAGGGTATGTGTTACCTGTCTGTTATAGTGAACTACTAGTAAGTGAAGGACTCTTGGTCTGAAATTAAAAAGTATAGATCTAAAGATCAATATGTGTTCAGAATGGACAATCTTAGGGGGCATGCTAGCAGGTGTGAGAGAAATTGATAAAAATGAAGACATGAACTTAATTAGAGCGTGTGTGGTGTGGAAGGAAGGGGGTAAGATGAGAGAATATATGAAAGTATGTCTGAGATGGTTTGTCATTTGGAAAGCATGAATGATAGTCGGTTGGTTAAGCGGATGTATAGTGGCTAGTCGCTTGGTTGGAAACCACCGGCTCGCGGAGACCGACGAAAGTCTGGTTGAGTCGGTGAACGATGCACTGAAGAGAAAATGTGCAGTTTGGCAGACGGCGAGAATAAAAGTGCATAATAGCGAGACGAATGGCGGTGGTTTTGTGCTTTGGCATGTTGTGGCCACACCTGGAGCCAGGCGTATGAACCCTATACATTTGCACCGAATTTACCATAGTGAGGGGTCCGTCGCTCGGTCCCATGAAGCTCTAGGCACGTGTAGCATCTTTTCTGTCTGTGCGACGCTTTCTCCCGTAATTAATGGACAGAAGGCGGACGTAAGGCTTGCTTCTCCTTTCGACTTTTGTATAATTCTTCTACTGCTTTTCTTTCCGATGCATGACACGCACCTTACCCACAGTCTTGAGGAAAGAAGGTATAGTAAAGCAGACTCATATATATATAATATAGTATCTAATTCTATATCATATATTATATATGATATATAATATATATATATATATATATATTTATTATATATATATTATTATATATATATAAATATATATAATATATCTTATTATATATATTATATATTATATGATTTTATATATATATAATATATAACCAATGATATATATATCCCACTCAATATATATAATACATATATTACTCATAGTATATATATATTAATATTACTATATATATATATATATCTGTATATATTTATATATTATACTATATATATATCTATATATATACTAGTATATAATATATATTTATGATCCTATATTTATCTTAATATATCTTTATACTACATCTATATATATATCATCATAGTATATTATACTATATATTTACTAATTATTATATATATATAATATATATTATAATATATTATATATATATATATAATATCAGTATATATGATATATAATAAATTTATATAAGTATATATAGATATATAATATATATATAATATATATATATATTATACTCTCCCTGTTATTAGTATATATTATATAGTATATATAAACTATATATATTATATATATATATATAATATATCTATATTATATATATATATATATATATATATAAATATATATATATTATATAATATATATAATATATTATATAGTATTTATATATTATAAATAACTTTATATATAATATACATACTTATATATATTATATATATATATATATATATCTATATATATATTATAATATATATACGTATATTATGTATATATATTATTGAAAAAATATTAGTATATATAATTACACTATAGATATATATACTAAAATGGTACGTCATAATATGAATTACAATATCTACAGACTATAATATATATACTATAGTATAAATATATATATACTTATAGTAGTACTAGTACTACTACTAGTATAATTATATAAGCATATATATATAAGCCTATGTATACGTTACTATAGCAATATTTTATAACTATATTACAGATTATATTATATATAATATTATATAATTTATTATATCACTAATATATTATATAGTATAATTATATATACTAATACTAACCATTAATAACTATACTTGAAATTAGACCTCAGGGTGTATATGTATTACCAGTACTCGTATGCTATGGAATCAGCCAGCTTATTACTTCACAATACTCAGTTGGATACCAAAAAGGTAGATATAATAATACTTAATACCTAGCTAATAACACACTACACACAGCTTTTATAGTATAAATATTATAATACTATAGAGTACATACTACTATCAGTATATTATCCCCATAGTATACTTCGAACTAATTACTTATACTACTCAATACTATAATGCTTTCCATAACAAGCATTCGAAATTTAGGCAATTTAATAGCGCAAATTTAATATCCTCACTGTTCTCAAACTTATACCGATTTCTTATAATGCAAATGTATCACGAAATATGAACCCTATTTGAATATCCAAAGTTTAACATTCTTTTTAGGAAGTACTTATTCTAGAAAGAAAAATATTAGTCTTTATGAAACGAGTCGACATTAGACAACAATACGGAAAATGCTAAGCAGGCGCACCAACGCGAACACTTCTAATTTCTTCAACATTTTACGTTTCACGTAAAACAATTTTAACTCATTACGTCCTTACCACAATGTCTTTTGCATTAAAAATAAACATTTTTCTAAACATAAGACTTTTTGAAAAAGAAAGAACAGTCTTTCAAAACCTGCGAAAATCTAACTGTGTTTCTTTTGGGGGGTAGGTTATCTCTCTAAGAATTATTCTGTTATAGTTATTGAAAAATTTCTCAGGCATTCCTATATATATATATATATAATATATATATATTGAATATCATATTATATATATAATATATATACTATATATATATATATATATATATTATATATATATATCATACTATATATATAATATAAATACTATAAATATTCATATATATATATATAAAATATTATATATAGCTATATATAAGATATATTAGTATATATATATGTATATACTCATATATATATTATATGATATTATATAGTATATACTATAATATATATATTAACAGATATATATATCTACCTATATATAATTATATATATATATTATATATTGATATGTATTAATTATAAAATACCGTACATATTTTATATATACAGTATATATAATATATACTATACGTTATATATATATATAGAATATATCATATAACTACTATATATATATATACTATATATATATACATATAAGCTAAATAAACTCACATTAATATAATATATACTATATATACTAAAATACTTATCATTTAATCTACTATATATACTATATACTATATATATACATATAATACTATATATATATTATACTTATATATGATATGACTATACATATTTAAATACAGATAGAATATATATATGATATATATAATATATATATATATTATATATAAATATATATATATATATATATAGTTATATATACTATAATATAATATACATCATACTACTATATATAATATAAATATATACTATTTCTGATATATATTATCATATATATAATATAACTATATATATATATAATAATATATATATATATACTAGTATATAATAGATATATATATAGTTACATATATATATTAATATTTATACTAACCATAGTAAAATAAATATAATACTTATTATAATACTATAATATAAATACTATATATATATATATATACTATATGATATATATATATCAATATTATATCATAATATCATAAAAATATATATATATATATATAATATATATAACTACATATTACTATATTATATATCATATATATTATAATATATGATATATATATATACCAGTGCGTATCAGGGGGCCAGGGCGCCATAGCCCCCGCGTCACGAAAAAATTTATTCCCTTTAGACATTAAAGCATTATTAGTATCATTTCCGTTCCTATTACAAAGTACCAGACGGCTTAAATTTATGATACTATACTCAATATATAATACATATACTATATATATATATTATAGATATATAGTTATTATCTACGTATATAATTAATATCTATACTATATTATATATATACTATTAGTATATGTATATATATATATATCGATAATATATATTATATATATGATTATCTATATATATATATATATTATTACTAGAATATATATACCAATAATAATATTATATACTATACGTAGTACTGATCCCATTATCAATAATTAAACTAGATTTATCACTATCTAAATATATAATATAGTATAATGATATACTATCATATATACTATATATTTAATAATATAGTAAAAATATATATATATATAAATAATATAATATATACCATAATATATATAGAAAACGATTTTGTTGGCCCTCCCCCGAGAACAAAAATCCTGGATACGCCACTGATACTAAGTATATATCGATATATATATATGATACTATACTATATATAATATATATATATAATATAGGTAGTATATATATGATTATTATAAGGTATAATATAATATAATATATAACTAACTATATACCTATATATATATCGCCAAAGAATACTTCCAAAACCGGAAAATACTAATTAAGTATCGTATATGGATTAAGATGTTAAAAATAATAGATTTTTACCAACTACAGTTTAATAGAAATATGTATATTTTTAGGCTATCTATAGCAGTTTCAAATCCCTATTCGATGCTAGTCCTGTATTAGTGATGGAACCGGATGTGTCAAATTTGACTGTTGCGGAATGCCGGATGCGGTATGCCGGATGCGGATCCTTAAAAGAGGCATGAGGATAGTGGATCTGCCGGGACATTGCCGGATCTTTAAGAGTAGACCGTGAGGATCGCGGATGCCCCCCGGAACTGCCCCGCTGTCTTTACTCTTTAAAGTATTTGAATTTTAAAAAGCCACTACCCTACTCTCCTCTACAACGTATCATTTATTCCAGTTATACTATCTTATTCCATCATGTCAATAGTTAAAGCTATTAAGCGTGAGGTGTATTATTTAACAGGTATTTACTACGTATACTTATTATATTTTAGAAGTAATATATACGGTAACTTATAACTAATAGCGTATAACTATACTACCTACCACTATAACTATATGCTACTATACTATCATCGACTTGAATTTTAATATATTTCATGATATATTATATAATCATATTACTAAGGGTATTATAATAGGGGTCAGTAATATGTGTGTGTGGTGTGGTGTTGTGTGTATCCTACTGGTGTTGTATATGTACATAATGTAAATATATTATAGTAACTATACACATAACGTATTCATTCATATCTAAGGCTTGTCAATATCATATACAAGGAGAATATAATATATACGCTACGATGATCATTTAATTACAACTCGGCATACCGCCACCGGCAGCTCAAGCAGGCGATGAGCATGCCTCCAGGAAGGCATTCAGCTCTTGAGAAATCAAAAAATTGCGGGTCTTTTCTAGAAAATATCCCACGCTAAAAAAAAGTCAATAATCAAAATCAAATAAAATTACACAATGATAAGTTTTAAATAAAAAAAAAAGAATAAACAAGCATAACTATATATAAAATTTTAATAGTAAAGCTAAAATAATTAATTATGAAGGGGTAACCAATTTATGTAGAGCATCCTTCGTCTAAGAAATATATTAATAAATAGCTAAATGGAAAAAATATTACCCTTAATATTTACATGTCTCTTTATACTATATATGCAAAAGGAGTTGATTCATTTTTTCATAACATAAGTTGTTAAATGTAGTGTTTTTATTAATATATTATCTCTTTCAATTTATCTATGAGCGAGAAAGGATTCAAGCAAAAAAATATGGAGTAATTTCGGAAGTTTACACACTATATATATATATATATATATATATATATATATATATATTATATAATAATATTTTTTTAGATGACAGAGATGTGTATTATATATATATATATAATATAATATATATATATATATAATATTATATATGTAGTATAATAATATATATATACCTTATATTTTGAAAAATTATTTGAAATATATAAAAGATATATTTTTATATTTATTTTGCGTAAATTAGTTTTTATATATAGATTTAATATATCATATATATATATATGATTAAATAATATATATAGCAATAGTATACACACTATATATTATATATATATATTATATATATATATATATATATATATAATCTTTGGTGGGGTCGGAAGGCCAGGGTTTAATATGGATATCACGAGTGCTGCAGAGCTCTTATCAAGACCCGATCAATCATGGACAGACAAAAATACACAGCGTTCGAAAACGTTTAGGCCATATAAAGCATGGAAAGTAGGAGAAGGAAATGTGTTCCAGACTTTACCAGTATAGTACATGTAAGAGTACAGTATAAATATATCATCATACAGTAGGTCAGATGGGGAAATTATCGGTCAAATTGCGGATATTTTGCGTGTGCGCATGGTGGGCAGGTGTACCTTTTCGCGGCAAAATTTTCCATCAAAAAGTTAAACATATATAATACGACTTTGAATTTAACAAATGTTTATTTTTATGATCACAAATACTTTTAGTATTTTCTCTTATTATTAAATTTTGAAGAAAATTGCCTAATATTTTTTTATACTATGTTTGACTTTTTGACGGGAAATTTTGCCGCGAAAAGGTACACCCTCCCACACACAAAATGGTCCGAAAATTATATCATTGGGTAGAAGTACTAAAATTTTGAATATATTTATACTATGTGTAAGAGTGTGCGATTAAGTCTGGGACAAGAAAGTTGTCAAAGAAAGAATGAAACTGTGTATATTGATGCAACAGTTCAAGTGTAGGAAATAGATTGAGAGAACCAGTGAGAGTAGGAGAGTTAATAAGACGTAAAGCTTTCGATTCCACCTTTTGAAAAATAGCTGTACGAGTAGAACTAACCCAGATATGAAATACATTTTCAATATAAGTACGAGCAACGGCCAAAAACAGAATAAGCAACTGGATGATATGAAGAAATTTTGAAGACACATCAGAGCACCAAACCTCGAAAGCTTGTTTAATAAGAAAAGTAATGTGATCCTTCCAAGAAATATCAAGAGAAGAAGAAATATCTTGAATATTAAGAAAAGGGAAAGTCTTGATTTGTGTGTGTTTTCAAAGATGTTACAGTTATGTGGAAGATTTTGTCTAGTAGGTAGATGAAGGATCAAAGTTTTTGAGGCATTGGAAACAACCATGTTTTCCCTTCCCCAATTTGAAATACAACAAAGATCAGAGGTCTTCCTCCAGCCATCGGGTGTTTGATGTTGAGGGTAGTGCCTTTCAAAGGGAAGGGAATAGTGATAAGTGTGCCAGTTTCTTCCGTAAGAACGAATAGGTGCTGAAGTTTCAGAGAGAAGGTTATTCTTGAAAGTTAGAGAAAGAGTTGAATAGTTTAAAGAATAAAAGATGGCCAAAACAACACCTGCTATAGAAGGATTTGGAAAGAAACCGAAGAGAAGGAGATATACAGAAAAGGGAAATTTAGAAATCGAAGCTTTGGGCCAGATTCTATCGAAAGCTTTCAGTATAACTACTGATGAAAAGCAGAGAACCAAGAATTAAATAGGAAGGAAGATCACCAGTAGAACGTTCAGTATCCTTACGAAAGACATGCTGATTATCAGAAATAAGATTTGAAGATTAAGATGTTTCCTAATCTTCCTGCTTAGGACAGATCTCAATTTTTAAAAAAAAAAAGAACGGAGGTTAAAAGGGTAGAATAATAATTTGATAGTTGAGGGGAGTCCCCCTTTTCGACACAGGTCGAATCAGAGAATGCTTCCAGCAGAAAAGAAATGTCAAAATAGAAAAGCAGAAACGGAATAGTTTACCAAGGAAGTACAAGTTTTGAGAACAACAGGAGGGTTACCATCAAATAGCTCTAAGCTCAGAAAGAACAGATGTTACATCTTCAGATCAAATTTTAACATTAAGCATAGATGAGTTGGAAGATGGTAGAGAAGGAGGAATAGTCCAGAACCTTCTAAGGTTCAATTAGAGGCAAAGGTTTGAGTAAAGAATTCAGATTAGCAGAAGGTAAAACAGCAGTTGTGCCATCGGAAGAAACCATAGGAAAGAAAGAAAAAGTGGCAAAGTTACCTAATTCTTTGGGGGGAAATGTCAGAAAGATCGTGAGGAAGAAGAACCCAAAAAATAATTACATTTTCTATAAAGAAATGAGATTTTATTGTCACCATGAATAAATTTATTTTGCATGATTCCGGTATGAAATATAAGTTCCACGATTTCTGGAGATTGAAGATAACGATAATTTCCGAGGACACCATCTCAGCTGCGAATAGTACGAGGATAAGTAGAATAAATCCAAGTTTTGTTTGTTTTATTTGAAAGAGGAATAAGGAATGTACTATTCCATGCCACAGAAAATCACCTCGGTTATGCGCTCTGAATACTAAGAGGGACCCCATCTACTGCTGCAGTAATCATTCCAAAGGAAACCAAATAAGTACGACCACATGTCCGACCAGTTTGCAGCATCAAAGGGGCAAAGACCTGTCTTCACTTTAGGGAAGATTTCGGCGGAATACTTAGAGACCGAAAAGGATACAGAGGTACGGTGATTTGTGGAACTCTGAGGTGGAAAGAATATTACATTGCAAGGAGGAGGTATTTAAGTTAAGAAAAGGTCTAGAATGTTGGGTTTATCTCCAAGATGATGAGGCATAAGGGTATGAGGCAACACTATCTGCTGAAGGTTATTCTTAATAGAGAAATGGAAAGAAGAGTTCACTATCTGTATCTTGAAAATCAGAAGAAAGCCATTGGCGGTGGAAAACAATGAAATCACCAAGAATGATGATTTCAAAAAATGGAGAAGACGAGAGAATGTGCTATTTTGGAGTTTAAGTAGAAGAGGAATTTAGGACCGATAGATTAATTAACAGAACAGATTAATGTAGTTATAGATTGGCAAGAGAGATTGATTCACAGTGTAGAAAGTTCATATGACTCAAAATCTGAGACCTGAGAACAAGCAGTATTAATGCCCACCTAAGCATAACAACCACCTTTGATTGAAAAGTAAGAATAAAGGAAGAAAGAGGGAACAGAGTAGGGTTTGCTATCAGAATTCTATAACATCTAATTTTCGATTAAGAATTAGAGATGAGATCTAAAAGAAAAAGGGGATATTCAACAAAGTGGAAATTCGAACAAAGACGGGGAATTTAGCAAAGGTTAATGAAAAATAGATGATCTTGCACCAAAACAACCCATCAATTCCTTGGCAGCACCTACCTCACCACCAGGAGGTCAGACCCTAAGTAGTGATAAGAGAGGGGCTGATGATGGAGTATTTTGGGAAGGTGTCCTACTTGTCTTCTCATGGCCTACGTTTATTTGCTTCATTTTGTAAAATAAGGTAAAATAGAGTAATGTTTAATAGTGTGTATAATGTGTGAAGTAAAGAATTGTCTACTGGTCAAACCTAAAGACTTTCCTGTGTAGGGAGGATGTGAAGATTAATTGCTAAACGAACGAACCATTGAGCACCGGAATTTTCATCAACACCTTATATGGCCAATGGGAGTAATCCCATCATTTGGGACGGCACTTGCATTCTTCAATATATATATATATATATATATCAAACCTTAAAAGTACATTTCCTGTGTAGTTGAGAGTGAATGTGATAAAGATTTAAAATATGCTATAACTGACACTACGAAACACATTGATGACAACCCTTTCTTTTTCATTTCAAACACCTCTTAATATGGAGCGCAAATGGGTAGTAATCCACATACATATTGGGACGGAGCACTTGCATTCTTACCAATATCTATATATATATGAATAATATATATATATATATATATATATATATTAATAATATATATATAATATATAATATATAGTATATATATTATATAATCTACTTTTAACGTGCTTATCCCCTATGCAGGGGGTAACACGGGGGGACCACAGGAAATCTAACTTTAAGGCCGGCTATCCCAAACCAGCGCCACCACGTGTTCGCAGTAGAGTTTTAATTCTTGCCCCCAGGTAGATAAAACTCAACTGCTACGCGGAAGGAATTTTGAACCAGCGTCTCTCATATGAGGAGGCGGCGACTCAACTCCTGCGCCACGAGGCGTTCAAAATATATAAATATGTATTATATATCGCATATCACAGGGCAGATAGTCACTATACTATAATATAATCTTAAGTGAAGGAAAGGTGTACTTAACAATTAAAACATTCTAGCGAGCATCAGTATAAGTACGAAAGATCAATAATATATATAATGAGTTACCCAATAGAGGGAGAATAATAGCTCACATATTTATCAACATATATATATTTGGATTAATTGGATAATTATTTACCGTTATAATAAAAATTAAATCTACTACAATACTTAAATATACTATTAAAATATTTTAATATATACTTGTGTCCTAGTCTATCACCATTTGAACTTTTTTTTATGTGTATTAACAATAAGTTTATGTTGTTAATAATATTTTTTATTAAGATTATTTTATTTAATATTTTTTATTATTGTTTTGATAATGTAAGTATGTGATTTAGTGCGAAATTGTCAAATTAGTTAACTCATTTTGATGCTAAAAACTTTATCATAGCAATCATTTGTAGTTCAATGTGATATATAGGATATTGTGTTTTATTGATTATGTTCATAGATATTGTTGGTTATTGTCAATGTATAATTCGTTTATTTGTATTCTTAGACTCTTCTAGATAACTGTGTATTCAGTCTGCTTATTTCACTTCTGTAGACTGCTAAGAGAATAACTACTTCTCGGGTATTCAGCAGCTTGCATTCGTACGGTATAAGGTATTTGTTTGTCTTGCACGGTAGTTGTTTGTAATGATACGTTAAATGTTCTTAGTTCAGATAGTGTTATGTCGACTTCATTAATAAGTTTAAACTTTGTTAGCATTATCAGTGTTAAAACTTTATTTTAACAGTTTACTCGTACTATTGGGATGCTATGTATTAATCAATATGATAATTTAAGTTTATAATGTAAAATATTAATATGTTAATGTTAATTAGTTATTTTTTGGTGTTATTATTAGTTTATATGATAAGTATTTATATATAAACTTTGTTAGCATTTATTCGTTGATTAGTAAGATAAATAGTTAGTTAGGTTATGATAAAATACTTTTTTGTTATATGATTTGATTTAATATTTACACATTATGTTATATAGATATGTTAGAATAAGTAGGCTTGGATTAAGTTTTGGAATAATGTTAGCTACTTTACAGTTGGTAAATGGGGACTTTGCTAATTTTAGCAGTTTATTCGTGTATAAGGTGTTAGGTGTGTTATGGTACGTTATGTTATTCTTAAGATACACGTATAATTTAATGTTTATCGCTTTTTAACTGATGTTTAATATTATGATTTTAATAAGCATGTGTTTATCACTATATATTCATAAACATTAATTAATTAATGTGAGTTGAAGCTGTCCAATCATTCACAATTAAGAGTCTATCAATATTAATAACTTATATTTCACACTAGTGCAAACATGGATAACAGATGCGATTACTAGTATCAATATAGGGAGAGGTATGAGAAATGGAGTTTATGCATTATATAATAACTCAATTATTTTTATGTTGTATACAAAAGCAAAAATAATTTTATCGTTCTAACAAATGGAATTGAAAATTATAAAATCGATTTATATATAATAATTATATTCTATGAAGTCATACTCACATAAGAACAAATTTATATATTAAATGTAAATGTTATATAAAGGAAAATAGATATATAATTTTTCTATACATTAGTTTAAATCAACCTGAGCCATGATTTTGTTAAATAAATTTAATTTATGCAATTTATTATTTAGTTTATTTTAAAACAATGAACTTATTTCCACATTAAGTTTATACAGAATGTAATAGATGCAAAGAACAAGAACATATTTTTTTTTTTATGATATTAAATGTATATACAATAAAATTAGTAACATATTATATTATATTATTAGAATAAATTTAATATATACAATAACACGAGTTGCAAGCAGTAGCTAGCATGGTCGTCAGGATTGCTCCCTGCAATGATGAGCCGCAAATATTAAGGGCTATCAGTGAAAGCGTCTTCAAAAGACTAAAATTTATATTTCTTCAAAAAAGTTTAAAACTCAAAATTTATCAATAGTATTCTAAATATTTACATAAAAGTATAAATATATAGTTATATATATATAGATAAATAATAAACTATGAGGGTTGGAGAACTCATGGTAAATAAAAAAAAAGAACTATGGCGTCATAAGAAAGACTTATGATAAAAATTAATAAACAAAATAAAACAAAATAAATTAATAAAACTTTAAACAAAATAAAACTTATAAAATAAATAAATAAAACTTTAAAGAAATATAAATGTAAAAATAAAACATAAAATAATAATAACTTTAGAAACAAAATATAGCATAAAATAAATTAATAAAACTTTAAACAAAATATAATAAAATAAATAGTTAAAACTCTAAACAAATTATAAATGTTTCGTCTTGCACAAGAAATATAATAATTGACGCATACAAAAGAAAATGAGATTTTAATATTAAATATGAAAATATAAATGTTGGCCTAGGATGTATAGAAAACGTGATTCGGATGCATGGCGTTATAGAAATAACTGTCATGTGATCAGTAAGGTGGCGTAAGGTTTTATTGGACATTTTATTAAGTGTCTCTGTAATTAATATGTTGTGCATATTTAGATCTGTGTGTGTGGATGAATAATAAATAACAACAATCAACGTCAACAACAGAACTTAATAACTATATATATATATATATATTATATTATTAGAGATATATTCCTATAATTTATATCATCTTTGTTATTATAACTAAATTGTATTTTCTATGTATTGAATAAATTGTTTGAATTGAATTGAATTATTATTATTATTATTATTATTATTATTATTATTATTATTATTATTATTATTATTATTATTATTATTATTATTATTATTATTATTATTATTATTATTATTATTATTATTATTATTTTTAACAAAGTTCTTTCATAAATTTTTCAAAGTTTTTATTTTCGGAGAAATTTTCTACAAAAAAACTATTTCGAAGAAAAAAAGAAGTTAAAAACTTTTAATATTTATGAAAAATATATACCAATTTTCTTATTTTTTTTTATTTAACAGATAAAAGACAAATTAACTAACAATTTATGATTTTAATATCATGACAAAAATTAATTATCTAAATAATCAAAATCAAAATAATTGTAAATAAATTGACATTTATAAATATAGTTATGAGGAATTTTAAATCGAGAACCTTAATCCTTTTTCTTATCTTTATGTTCAATTTTCATGTTTCGCATCCATACAAAACAGTCGAAATTAAAATACATTCAAGCAATCTCATTTTTACCTTCCTTTTTAATTTTTCCCTTATCCTCCTTCTTAAAGACTCTTTAACCTCTAGTAATCTTTTTATTATTTATATATTATATTATTATTATTATTATTATTATTATTATTTTAATATTATATTATTATTAAATTATATATATAATATATATTATTATATATATATATAATATTATATATATATTATATATATATTATATATATATATATATATATCTATAATATATTATGATTATATATATATTATATAATATGTAGAAATAAATCCAACTCCTTCTAAACCGAGTTGGGCCTTCTCTGGCAATTCTAACTTAGCTCTAACTTTAAGTAAGAGTCTGCTACATGGTTGTTTTTGACTGTAATGACATGCATTTCTTTTTATATCCTTCTGCTTTTGGTGGTTGAAAAAGAGAACCTACATATATATATAATAATATATATATATATATAGTATATATATATATATATACTATATATATATATAATATATATATTATATATTATATATATTTATATGTATTTCGGGCACTAGACGCAGAATTTCCATGGCCCTTGTTTGCCTGTGGTCGGGAAATGTCCTCCAGCACAGTGACACCATATAAAATCCAACCCTTTTCCGAAACATCTCTCTTTGGGGCGTGAGGTTATTTGCAGCAATATTTTGGTGTAGCTTTTTCGAATTCTCTTCAAACTAATTTCATGTAATCGAGCTGTGTGAGTAAAATAATTCGGTACAGTGGCTTGCCAGGAGGGTCTTTTGAAACTATAATTGGGCTAACAAACATCAACTATTGAGTGTATATAATATATATATATACATATATATATATTATATAAATTATATATTATATATATATATATATAATATATTATATATATATATTAACTATATATATTATTATATATATATATATATATATATTTATATAATATATATATATATATATATATAGAAGAAGAGAGAAGAGAGAGAGAGAGAGAAGAGGAGAGAGAGTAGAAGAGAGAGAGAGAGACAGAAGAGACAGAAGAGAGAGAGACAGAGAGCAGAGAGAGTAGGACAGCATGATCGCGAAAGCAGATTCCACACGTGGCGACAGTGCGTAACCTAGGCACGGAGAAGTTTCAACAGTGATAATGGTATCCTGCGCTACCCATAGTGTGCAAGATTGTTTTGTCTAGTCTTGGTTTTCTCTATACATTATAGATATATATATATATATATATATATATATATATATAAAGAAGCGAAGGAAAGTAAACGAAAGTTGTCGTTAACATGAAAACCAGAGCCTGGGGCAAACTAAATATATTTTTGTAAATGTATTTAAATAAAAATACACCCAAAAATCTACTTAAATACATTTTTAAATTACACTTTATTATATATATATATATTATATATATATAATATATATATATATTATATATATATTATAATATATATATATATATATATATATATATATATATATATATATATATTAGCAGGAGGGCACTAATTGTACCTTTGAGCAAGGTTACAAGGGTAAAGCCGTAAGGGTGATAACTGATAAGAGAAGCTGTAAAACTACATGGGAATTTGTTACTGAGTGTTATGGAAGATATATGCTGGTATCCTGGGCCCTGGTCGAAAGAGTGCGACGAGTGACTGAAGGGTTGACTGGTGAAGAGAAGAGCAAGAGAAACTTATTACAACCATCTATAATTAATTGGTGTTTTTCAAAATCAGTTATGCTTATGTACTTACCTTCAAATGAGTATGAAGATTCGTAGTAACATTGCTCGTTGCTGATAGTTCTTTATTGCAAAATAAACACACAGATCTTATTTTACACCCACTTTTTTCTGTTATTTTAAAATATTTCCGTCAATTAACGAATGAATAAAATTCACATCACTGTTTACCATGGTAGCAAGCTTAAAAAGAGCAGCTCAACAACCACTCACGACAATAACAATGACGCAACTAAATCTGTAATTCATCAAGCAAAAATTGTCAACAATAACAATCGCTGGAGAAGTGTTCAATCATCTTTTGTCGGAACAGGAATGGACGTGTTTCACGAATTTGTCGGAACAGGAATGGACGTTTTAATATATATATATAATATATATAACAACGTATTAAATACTGTATATAATGTGTTACATGATATTTGTATTTAAAACAAACATAAATGTATTTGTAAATACAATTTTAAATACATTGCAGTATTTAAATATTGTATTTAAATACAATTATATAAAACTGCCAGCTCTGCATGAAGCACATAAAATATACTCATCCTGATCCATTAATCGTTTGAGATCGTCTTTTTTTGCACCGACACAATAGTATGAACTGAAACATTACGATAATTTGTACAGCTATCTCCTTATCAGGTGTATAATCACCATCCGTAACCTGTGATTGGAGGTAATGGACCAATCAGCACATCGTAATGCTGTGACGTCATTCATTTTTTTGCCTGTATAACAGCTGAGTTTGTGAGAGCACTTTTGGTGAGTGAGCATGTTCGTGTACAACCGATATTATGAAATAGAATGGACGTTGTAATTAATAAGTTGTATGTGCTAAGATAATATGTAAAAGTAGTTACTTGCATAAACTAAAGGCTGCACATGTTAGAGTCGAAACAGTCATGTGGACTGTAAGAAGCCCAGTCGTGTAAACAATATCAAGTAAGAAAAGTTAGTTGCGCTAGGTAAGACAGTGTGGAGAGAGAGAGAGAGAGAGAGAGAGAGAGAGAGGAGAGACGAGAGAGAGATGAGAGAGCGAGAGCGAGAGCTGCCGTAATTAATTAGTTATATGAGTCAAGATAGCATGCTAAGCCAGGTTAGGTTGGTATGTTTGGTCTGGTTAAGTAAGGAAAGACCGTGTTAGGTTGCTATGTTTAGTCCGGTTAGGTAATGAAAGACTAAGTTAAGCAGAACAGCAGGTAGTTAGAGAGTGGCAATATAATTAATAGGCTCATTGTGTTAAGATTCACATTTTATGCAACAGGCACAGGCACCTCGTAGGAACTTGACTCTATTAAATTCAAGTTCTATGGGTCCGGAAACATATATATATATATATATATATATATATATATATATATATATATATATAATATATATATATATATATATATATATATATATAATATATATTTAATATTATATATATCATATATATATATATATATTATATTATATATATATATATATATACACTGACGTCAATATTGTGTTGGTAAGCCAATGTTTGCTAAATCAGAACCGCACCCGAACCGGCACAGGCACATGAGACTTCTATCTCCGATTTTTTCTTATTCCTCCTCTGTCTTCATCTCTTGTGCATTCCATGAATTTATTCTTTTTTTTCGACTGGATAACCCTCTTGGGGGGTCCTCAAACTTCTCTGAGGGTTCTGAAACCCTCAAAATCGACTGGTTCATAAACATATAATACCTCGACCTACTATGTGTTTGCAACCAGATTTCGGCTCCAGCTTTGACTCCGGATCAATGTTCCGCATAATGTGCCTTCTTAGGCCCCGACTTCTTCTGTTTCTTTCTTGTTGGTAAGCCAATGTTTGCTAAATCAGAACCGCACCCGAACCGGCACAGGCACATGAGACTTCTATCTCCGATTTTTTCTTATTCCTCCTCTGTCTTCTTCTCTTGTGCATTCCATGAATTTATTCTTTTTTTTCGACTGGATAACCCTCTTGGGGGGTCCTCAAACTTCTCTGAGGGTTCTGAAACCCTCAAAATCGACTGGTTCATAAACATATATTATAATACCTCGACCTACTATGTGTTTGCAACCAGATTTCGGCTCCAGCTTTGACTCCGGATCAATGTTCCACATAATGTGCCTTCTTAGGCCCCGACTTCTTCTGTTTCTTTCTTCATCCTTCCTCCATCTTCTTTTATTATGCTTTCCCTGCGTTTGTCCTTATTCCTTTTTTATTCTGGCTCCGATTCCAGCTCCGGTTAAGTACTCCGGCTTATGAGTTAACTCAGACTCCGTTTCCTTCTTCAACTCCAATTCCTCCTCCGAGTCCTGTCGGCTATTTATTTTTCGTCTAGCTACGGTCATTTCCAGATTTGGGGGCTCTGCACCTTCTTGAATGGGCGTACCGGCGTGACACCTCGGTTCAGGCTAGCTGACACCACAAGCTGTAAGGATGCCAAGTTTGATGGAGATACGTCAATTAAAACACAGTAAATTGTGGGAGAAATAAATCCTGAACTGTGGCGTCATCATCTTCAACCAATTACAGCCGTTTCAAGCATATATATATATATATAATATATATATTATATAATCATATTTATATATAATTATACTCATATATATATAATACATATATATATATATCTATATATATATAATTTATATTAAATATATATATAATTAATATTATATATATATAAAAAGTTATCTTATTATCGTCATTTGTAAGCATGTCCTGTTTTAAAGATAAAAATATCTATAGCTTATCGATGGTATAGTGGGTAGAACGATGGTGAGTCAATTCGTTTATCCCCCGGGTTGATATGACCGTTTGACAGAGGTTAAAATAATTTTATATTTACAATACATTACTATACGGTCAGAGGCCTTAGGTCGTAAATAGATGATTGAGCCCACCATCCGCTCGATGGAACCAATCAAGAAATGATCCAAGTCGCTGGGTTCACGTTCAAAAACTTAAAAAACGAACCGTTACCCTCGAACACTGTCTTGTCGGTCTTGGAAATGCGTCGTCACCCTCGAAAGCGTTCTTCCCGGACTTGGATAAGCGTAGCGACCCTTGGAAACGGGCTGTCCGGCCTTGGAGACCCCTAATTGACGTCTCAAACAGCGTCAAAACACGGAATTTGCAAACATTTGCTGCTGCCGAATCACGTGCCCTCCTCTACTATATATAAGAATCTACTGCTATTATATATATATATATAATATCATTATAATTACTATTACTATATACTCATACCCTATACTACATACATATATCATATACTATCATTATTATATATATATACCTATAAACTATATTTTCATTTACCACTTATATATACCTTCATACCTATATATATCACTATTATTATTAATATATATATATATATACTTAATTATATATGACTACTAATATGTATATTTACATGCATATACTCATTTATATATATACTTAACTAACTATAACTATAATAATATAATGATTATATATATCTAATTTAATATATCTCATAAGCTATATAGTAATCCTAATATATCATATCCCCATTATAACTCTATCATAACATAATATATATACTATCATATATATCTACTTAAACTATACTCAGTCCCAGTCAACCAATACTAATATATATAATTAATAATATATAATTCTACATATATAATATATATATATATATATACTATATATATATATATATATTACTATTACATATATCATATATATATCATCATATTATATATTATATATATATATCACTTTACTTTACATATATATCTACATATATAATATATATATATTATATATTATTATACTATCATATACCTATATATATATATATAATATATATATATAATATCATACTAATATATTATATAATATATATATATATTTATCTATATACTATATATAATCATTATATATATATCTACTTATATATATATAATTTATAATATATATATCTATTATATATTTTTATACTATATAATATAAATATATATATATACTATATATATATATTATAATAATATATATATATATAATATATATAATAACTATATCATTCTGAAACAAATTGCGTATCAGTATTATTCCTCAGAGACAGTAAGAGCTCAGATGAATTTGCGGCAAGTCTATCATTCTTAGTTATTTCTTTCATATACTGCATAATAAATGATGCTTTTATATAATAAAAGCTGTCTCCGAAATAGAAACTTGAAGTATTTTTATTTTTTTATCACTGGGGAAAGGGAATTGTGTTGCAGCTTAAAGTATCTTATGACCAAGTGATTTAAATAGATTAAAAGTATCTAGGACAAGTGTTCATTGGTGCCATATTTAAAATTGCGCTATGAAGAACGCAAATAATAATAATAATAATAATAATAATAATAATAATAATAATAATAATAATAATAATAATAATAATAATATTTATTGTTATTAATATTATCATTATTATTATGGTGGGGAATCCCTATGTGGGGATCCAAAAATTCCCATAACGTATGCTCTGCGTCTCATAAAAGGCAACTAAAAGAACAGTAATAGCAGGGTTAGGAGACTCGCAACTACTTATTTATTCCCTAGGAATGCTTCTGCATGTCTCGAACCTGGTTATGATCGCTTTAAAGGAACTTACATCTTATATATTTTATATATTATTTATTATTATATATTATATTATTATATTATATATTATTATTATATATATTATATATTATATCTTATATATTAGAAGAAAAAATAGCGAAAAGATTAGAAAGATAGTGGATGCATTTAGAAAGTGTAAATTTCATCTTGCTGTGACTGGAACAAATATGAAAGGAAGTGGTGAAGGAAGACTAATGATGTGGGTGAAATGCGTGTGTACTGGAGTTGATATGATCGCGAGGGGAAAAAGGAGGAACTGCGATTCTGATGAGCGACTTGAGGCACATATCTATGGTGAATTTTTTCTGTTCGTACTAGAAAACTAATGGTTAAATTTAAGTTTTAGAGGGTTATGGTATGTTGGTTGTAGCACATGGTTCATCTGAGGGTGATATCTAGGAGAGTGAGAATTTCTTGGACAATCAGAATGATGTTTTGGACAGGATAAGTGAGGGCTATAGAATAATTGCGTTGGGCTACTTGAATGGTTGTAAAGAGGAAGGCTAAAAGTTGCATGCGTGGTAGATAAAATAAAAAGAGGTAAATGAACAGTTTGGAAAGGGGATGAATGGAAGCTTACAATGGTATAAGTAGTAGTTCTGAAAGAAAATGGGAAGAGAAATCTTCATAGAATAATGAAGAGGGATGGTGGTGATTTCGTGACTGATGAGATGGACGTGAGGAGAGTGAGTGAACACATCGAAAATCTGCATAACCTTTACAGCGATGAAGAGGTGATAGTGAATGTGATAGTAGCTTTTATATATATATATATATATATATATATATATATATATATATATAAACAATTTTTATATATATATATATATATATACTATAATATATATATATAATATATATATATATATATATATATATATTATATGACATGGTTTAAACGGCAACCAGAAAAAAACAATTTTTAAAACCATTAATAAAAGTTTAAATATTTTGTTGGACTTTTTAGGGCCATATATATATATATAGATGAATATAGGAGATATATATAAATATATATTATATAATATATATATATATATATATATATATATATATATATAATATATATATATATTATAAATATTATATAATATATATATATAAATAAAATAGAAAGGTAAGTGAAGGTAGTTGAGTTGGCTACCCACTACCCTTATTCATCTTGCCAAATAATGCTAAAAATGCAGGCTCGGAGAAGGTCGTGATCGCAGTTAGCGCCCTTCTATCCTTCGGCGAAAAATGTATGTAGTATCGTATGTGGTATATGGATGCAGAGGAATAAATGATGAGGAGAAGAGGATAGAAGTGATGGATGTATTTAGAAAGGGAATAAATTTGATTTGCTCGCTGTGACTGAAACAAAAGATGAAAGGAAACACGGCGAATATGTATGGTGTGATGTGAAATGTGTGTGTGGCTGGTGTGGAAGGGAATTTGAAGAGGGGAGAGAAAGGAGTTGGGCGATTCTGATGAGTGCCTGTGGCACAGAGCTATAATGGATTTTGAGTGTATGAGTACTAGAATTCTAATGGTTAAATTTAAGTTTGAAAAAGGTTAAGAGTATGGCGTGATTGTGTAATATATGGTCGCAACTAGGGTGATGTTGAGGGAAACTTCCTAATTCAGGCGATAATCTGAATGATGTCTTGGATGGGGTGAGCAGGAACTTCAGATTGATTGTGTTGGGTGACCAAAATGGTTGGATAGGTGATCAAAAAAAGGATGGTATAACAGGTGGCTTTGGGGTGAAGGGAGAAAATGAGAATAGTAGGAAGGTGATTGATTTCTGTGATGTGAGAGGTATGTGTGTAAGTAACACTTTCTTCAAACACAAGAGTATTCACAAGCATACTAGAGTTGGTGTAGGTAGAGATGGTATCGAAGTGAAGAGTATGATTGATTTTGTGTTGGTGAAAAAGTAGATGTTGAAGTATGTGTTGGATGTTAAATGAGTAAAGGGCTTAGGGATGGGATTATTGGATCATTATATTGTTTTATGTAAGATTAAGTTAGTGGGTGCTTGGATGGAAATAAGATGATAAAGGAGGAAATGAAAAGTATTAAGAGTGAGAAGTTAAGTGAACAAGGTAATAAGGATAAGTATTTAAGAACACTTACAAATAAATCAATTTAATATGAACAGGATGAAACTGAACAAATATGGAGGCAAATGAAAGAAGCATTTGTTAGTAGTGTAAGAGAAGTATGTGGATGTGCTAAAGTAGGAAGTATGAATGTTAACAGTGAGTGGTATAATGAGGAGGTGATGAAAGTGGTTAAAAGTAAAAAGGAAGCGTGGTTGAATGTATTAAAAGTCAATGATGAAGTCTCAAAAGAAAGGTGTTTGGAAATATATAAGGAGGAAAAAAGGAAGACTAAAAGTTGCATAGGTAGAAGGAAAAATGAGGTAAATGAACAGTTTGGAAGGAGGATGAATGGGGACTTTCAAGCAATAGGATACTCTTCTGGAAGGAAGCGTGAAAGGTTAAGAATGAGAATAAAGGGAATCAGCTTAGTATAATGAATAGGGATGCTGCTTTCGTAACTGATGAAATGGATGTGAGGAGGGTGTGAAGGGAACACTTTGAAAATCTGCATAACATTGGCAGAAAGGAAGAGGTAATAGTGAATACGTGTGGATTTGTTGGTTCAAGAAGGAATAGGTGTTTTGGGGGTGAGGTAATGGGTAGAATGAGAAAGTTGAAGAATGGTAAATCTGCAGGCATAGATGGAATTACTGGTAAAATGATGCAAGACGAAGGCGAGATGGTGTATACTATGAATGGATTTAGAAGCTGTGTAACAAAGCGTTTATGGAGGGTATAGTTACGAGGGATTGGAGGAGAGCAGTAATAGTACCCTTATATAAGGGTAAGGAGGGATAAATGGGAATGAAGGAATTATAGGGAAATTAGTTTATTGAGTGTTGTAGGGAAGATATATGCTGGCATTTTGGTCGAAAGAGTACGTCGTGTGACTGAGGGACTGATTGGTGAAGAACAAGGTTCATTTAGAATTGGTAGAGGATGTGTTGATCAAATTTTTACATTGAAACCAATTTTCTAGAAAATGAAAGAAAAGAAGAATAAATTGTTTTTAGGCTTTGTGGATTTTCAACAGGGGTATGGCAGGATTAATAGGGAAGCTGTATGGCAGGAGTTAGTGGTATATAGTGTTGGTGGTAGGCTTATGAATGGATTCAAAAGTATGTATGACGATAGTGAAGCTTGTGTAAGAGTAAATGGAGTTGAAAGTGATTGGTTTAATATTAATAGTGGAGTGAAACAGTGTGTATCTTCTTAGTTATTCAATTTGTGTATGAATTGGGTTAGAAAAGAATTAAAAATAGGGGTGGCCGGGAAAGGTGTTAAAATGGTGGAAAATGGAAGAGAGTGCAGGCTGCCCTACTTATTATATGCGGATGATTTAGTTTTATGAAGCTAATCTGAAAAGAGTTTGAGAGGATTGGTAGAAGGGTTTGGAAGGGTGTGTAAAAGGAGAGGTTTGAAAGTAAATGTAGATAACAGTAAGGTTATAGTGGTGAGTGAGGGGAGTCAGCTCTGTGAAGCGATGTTAAATGGTGA
>JABUQX010044961.1:27500-37500 GCA_015478945.1 Trachelipus rathkii | reverse complement strand
TTCGAAACTTTAAAAAGCCCGCCACAGCGATACGAGTACAGAAAATGCAGGAACCAAAGATTTTTCAAATCACCCAATATACAAGTTATTTACTCAAACAATATACCGAAATATGATATAAAATGCTGCAAAATACAATTTTATACTACAATTTACACAATTTATTACATATGATGAAAAATCCTTTTAATATGAGTTACAATGCATTTTATGTTTTCGGGAAGAGAGAGAGAGAGAGAGGAAAGAGAGAGAGAGAGAGAGAGAGAGAGAGAGAGAGAGAGAGAGAGAGAGAGAGAGAGAGAGAGAGAGAGAGAGAGAGAGAGAGAGAGGAGAGGAGAGGAGAGAGAGAGAGAGAGAGAGAGAGAGAGAGAGCGTGTGTATGTGTATGTGTGTGTGGTGCTCCCAGTCATAGATTGTATGTGCATACAAATTTCATTAGAAACAACATATTTTCGCAAATAATTCATACAGAATGCTTAACAGTAAAAATTTATATCTCAGTACTACAATTACCATAACATTAAGATAGAAAAAAAATAATAAACCATATATAAATATATATATATTTACCATTACAAATGATTCCAAGTGTAATGACTGGAACATGCTCGTAGAATCACTTGCTGCCAAATCAATCCCCCACGGTTAAATCCCCCTCCCTCCCCCAGAGCATTTTTCCATCAGTCGGGCTATCCCTCATTAGAACGTGAATAATATATATATATATATTTATATATATATATTATATATATATATATATATATATATATATATATATATATATATATATATATATATATATATATATAGATAAAGTAATATTAAATTTTATTTAATTTTGCGAAATACATCAAAAATAATATTGACAACGATTCTTGTTATGTCAATATTTTAGGCCTCACTAAAATATTGATATAATAGAATCATTGCTAGTATTAATTTTTTTAATTTTTATTATTATTAATTAGTATTCTCATCTTTCTTCTGTAATTATTTTATTATTATTATTATTATTATTCTTAAATTGATTACTATTTCTTCTTATTATTATTGGTTATTATTATTACTATTATTATTATTATTTTATTATTCATTATTATTATTATTATTTTATTATTATTATTATTATTATTATTACATTATTATTATTATTATTATTATTATTATTATATAATACGTAGTAGATTTTATATAAAATAAAATCTTAGTAATATATATATTATATATATATTATATATATATATATATATATATATATATATATAATATATATATAAGTATAGTATATATATATATATATATATATATAAGTATAATATATATTATATTATTATATATATATATAATAATATTATATATATATATGGGTCATGTCAATTTTTTTCCTACGTTCTTTGGTGAAGTTTTGTTAAATAATGAAAAAGTAAAATTTACTCTATAAAAGAGAAGACAAGTTATTCAATATTTACAGTATTGGTGAAGCTCAAAAAATTTATTATTGTTTGGGGTTTAATTTTTAATTTATATTTTAGTTTTTTCTAAAACAATTTTATAAATTTAATTATTAACTGTATTGGTGCTAAAAAAAAATGTTCATGATTGTTTTCAATATTTTAATTATTGGTATTTATGTTTCTTATGGTATTTTATTACATAAAACAAAGAGGAATTAAATATTTGTCAACCAGTGTGAGTTAAATTCAATAACTAACTTGCGGGAGGTAAATAAATCTATTATTTTTAATTTGAGCATTTGATTAAACCTTAGTGTTAGGTTACGCTATGTAACGTTATGATTAAGTCAGGTTAAGTTAGGTGTTAGGTAGGTTAAATTAGGTTAGGGTAGGTTAGGTTAGGTTAGTTAAATTAGGTTAGGTTAAGGTTTACATAGGTTAGATTATGGGGTAGATTAGCTTATATTGCATTAGATAAGAAATTCAATTTTGTTTAAAATAATATTTAATTTAATTTCACAGGTTTGTGCTATTAATCCAATATGCATTGGTGAACAAAACATGACGGTGGAAAGTACGTGGAGTGTTTTTAATATAAAACTAAAAAACAAAAAGGAATGAACATAGAAGATGAATTGATTCATATATTTGGCGAAGTTTGGCATGGAGTTTAAGAAATGAGGAAAATCTATTTGAAATAACATTAAAGGATATTGCAGAATTTTAAGCATACATATAATGTATATAATATATAATATATATATAATATTATATATATATATATATATATATATATATATATATATATATTAAATATATTATATATATATTATATATATATATATATAATATATATAGTATAATTAATAAAAAGGGAATGTAATGTCGACATTATAAAACTTAAACTTCCATTAATATATTACCATTAATGTAAATAAATTTTTTTTTTACCAAACATTTTAAAAATTTAAACTAGGTTGTAAAAATTTAACCTAAAAATTTTATGAGTTAGAGAAAACGTAAGGATTTATTAACATGAGGGCCATATATATATATTATATATATATATATTTTAAGAAATATTAATATATATATTGTGTATTATTTATATATATATATATATATATATATATATATATATAATATATATATATATAAATATTAAATCTTATATATGTATTTTTATATATTTTAAGAAATTAAAATATATATATATATATTGTGTATAATTTTTTGTATTTTTTTTTTAAAAAAAAAAAGTGAAAAGGTATTGAAATAAAATAGGTGTGAAGCGCAAGAACGAGTGATAGCATTGTTGCTCGAGCGTGAGATTTTAGCAGGTATCTTCTATTTTTTTTATTTATTTTTGATATGTTGACAGATTGTTCCCTCCCATTCTTCTAATTAGTTGTATACCTGAACTTGAGTTTTTAGTAAAAAAGTTGTATATATTTTTGTATCTACTGTTTGATGTGTAGTATGATTGGTTGATGGAAGTATCGAAGTGCAGTTTTAAAGGTACAAAAAGGAATGTATTTCATTTTTATTCAGACTCTGTCCAGGATTACTATCATATGCAAACGTGATTTGTGGTGTTATTGAAATGTGGCAGCGCTTAGCTTTGTAGTCTGTCTGCTATAATAAGTCCCGTATTGCAAGTTGTCGTCTGCAATATAAATCTATTTCTCAGTGTAAATTTGTGTTTCTAAATGTGCTCAGCTGTTTTTTAATTATCTGCGATATATATTTAAGATGTTTCATTAATTTCTTTATTATAAAGGTTTTATCAAATGGTATTAACACGTATAACATTTTTAGAGTTAGTGTTTTGTGTTAATAATATTTTATTTATTTAATATCTGTGAAAGGTAGATCAGTTGTTACGAGCTATTTAATTTTTATTTATTTGATCTATTTTATTATTTGAATGCCTGATTTAAATTTGCAATCATACCTTTGAAACCTGCATTTGAGAAACTGAAAATATGCCTTCATAAAAAAAAAATTATGGCAATCGAGAAATAGGCTTTGAAGAGTGAAAACTGAATACGGAAGGCTCATAAGATTATCACAGATGCGATCGCTGTTTTGATAAGTTTCATATTATATGTTAATAATTCATGTTAGGTATTTTTTTTTTTTTTTTTTTTTTTTTTTGGCCCAGTGGTCATTATATCTTTTGGTTCTCTAAGCAAATGCTTTCGAGAATCTGAGGGATGTAATAACCTGGGCGTTTAGTTTTTTTGCAGAAAAATAATAAGACTGAATATTATTTAATAATATTTATTTACTTTACATGTTGTAATTTAATGGTATTTTCAATATAAATAATTTTTGAGTATTTAATTTTAATCAATATTTCACATTTTAAATATTCGACTTTTATTGGTAGAAATTATTTTTTATTTTTTTTTAGTAATTTCTTTATTAAATATATAATATATATATATATATATATATTATATAATATATATATATAGTTATATATTATATATATATTATTATATATATATAGAAAATTTATATATACCATACAAAAAAAGGTTTATATATTTTTGATATAATGTTGCAGATCTGCAAATAATATATATTATATATATATATATCAGTGTGTGTGTGTGTGTTCATGAAATATTTAATGATCTATTTCTTTGATTATTTTAGAATTTGAATGCATGATTTAATTTTGCAATCAAACCTTTGCTATAACAACGAACCTTCGCAATTTGACACTCTCATCTTTATCATAAGAGATTGGTTGGTAAGTAGAGTAATCTCAAAGCAATTACAGGATCCTTCCAGGTCCATTGTCCCAATCTTATGGTAAGGAGATTCTGTCTTGAGCGTAAATTAAATACATGTGTTTCTTAACTTCGCCTTGGGGCCTGGCCACTATAGAAATATTCCAGTTAAGTTTATAAAAAGTAAGTGCGGGCTATCACTTCACAATTGATAGACCATTTCTGATATTTTTCAATGTCGATTTATCGTGGCTTTTACCATCAAAATCTATTTTAAATCATCTTTCTATGTGTTCTGGATAGCTTATTGCTTACTACTTAAACCAATCGAAAACACAGGAATTATTTTAACTTTTAACCGTGGTAAGTTTGGAAGACCGCTGAGAGACAAGCCCGCCCCTTTTTTTTTATTCCTCCAATTTAGGGGACATAGAGACATCGTATCTCTGTCAAGTTTGTTATCCTTATCACTGGTGTTCGTCCACCTCTGTCGGAGCCGAGGTTTCATGTCCCTGCACCTTTCCTCGAGGGGGTGCGGCGCCCCAAAATTGGTTAGGCTTTAGCTAGGGAGGAAAATAACATGTCAACAAGAAATGGATATGGAAATCGAATATTAGAAGGAGTCCGAGTCGGAGTCGAGACGAAGTAGACTCATGAGCTGGAGCATAGAGGCCGAGCCGAGCCGAATCTTGAAATACAAACCATTTAGTAGGCCATGTGAGGCGTCATTTTACATGTTTGTGAACCCATAGAATCCGATTTTGATGGTTTCAGCTGCTATCATAATTTATCATAACCTAGCCTATCCAACACAGTGAACCACGAATCAATGCCAGCATGTCAAAATTTTAACTTATCAATAACTGTGAGCAATTGTTCATAGTTTAGTAGGATAGATAGGATACGCTATGTAAAGTATTCTTAGATATTGCTGTTTTAAAAGTTACTGATAAGTGGTTCAGTATGTTGGATAGGTTAGGTTATGATAAATTTTATTAGAATTTGTTAGATATTACTATGTCAATGTTAAATTAGTATTTGTGTGTTATAGATATAATGGAAAAGTTAGAGTTTGGTCAAGTTTTATTGGGTAATGTTAGGATAGTTACCGTTGATAGGTTGAGAACTTTGTTAATGTTAGCATTTATTCACAGTTTAGTATTTTAGATAGGTTAGGTTATGTAAAGTACTGTTAGATATTTTTTGGATAGCAGAAAATGGTAAGTTTAAACTTTGTTATGTAAGCAATTTATTAGAGTCCATTATGTTAGATAGGTTAGGTTATGATGAATTTTGTTATGATAAATATTATAGTGTAAATATAAAATGAATTGATGACTAAATATTTGTGTGTATATTTAATGCTAAATTTTTATGGAAATTATGTATTAATATAAAACCTTTTCCTGTTTTTCATGCACAAAGAACTTATTTTATGTTATTTATATGCAACTTATGAGTCTATAATACAAAAATGAAGTCCTAATACAACTTTAATAAAATAATCAGTAGATCATAAATGAGGGAGGGGGAGAGGTGGGGTGGTTTTAATTTATTGACTCATTGACTTACCGCCTTATGGTCGATAAAACATAGAATTTAGTTTTACAAAAACTTTTAGTTAATGTTAAATTAAAAATATCAATGAAACAATTTTTTTAACAACGTTATTAAATTTTTAATAAAATAAAACTAAAAAAATATTTAGCTAACGTTAAAAGAAAAACAACTAAAAAAATAGTTTCAATTTAAAAAGAAAATATATTAAATATCAATGTTTTGGCATACAAAATAAAATATAAATAATATTCCACAGCGTTTATGAGTTTAAAAAAAGTGGACGGGGGTTGAAATGATCGGCGCTTAATATGTTGGCGTTGACGTTAGTTGACAAAATTTTTACTGGTTCATTATTTTATTATAATCTAACTATCGAAATGTCCATATGTGTTTATTGGTGCCCTAAAATCAATGTGTAGTGTGTGTGTGTGTGTGTGTGTGTGTGTGTGTGTGTGTGTGTGTGTGTGTTGTGTGCTGTGTGTGTGTGTGTTGTGTGTGTGTGTGTGTGTGTGTGTGTGTGTGTGTGTGTGTTAATAATAAATAAAAGGTGATATAATAACATTCTTACTCTTTATTAATAATAATAATTTAATAATAATAAAATAATAATAATAATAATAATAATAATAATAATAATAATTAATAATAATAATAATAATAATAATAATAATAATAATAATAATAATAATAATAATAATAATAATAATAATAATAATAATAATAATAATAATAATAATAATAATAATATGTTTGTGTATGTGGTAATGATTATAATTTAATTACAGTTTATTTGGGTTATATAAATTAATGTAGATATATATGGTTAACAGCTGATGGAAGTGAAAACTTTGTCATGTTAGTTAGGTAATATGTAATAATTTTTTTTAGGTTTGTTAATATTTACTACTGTTAAAAATTAAACATTGATACATTATAGATATGATAGAAAAAGTAAGGCTAAGGTTAAGTTTTGTTGGGTAATGTTAGCTTATTTACCATTGATATGTAGGGAACTTTGTTAATGTTAGCAGTTTATTCGTTCTTAAGATACCGTTAGATTGCTATGGAACGTATTTCTTAGTTCGGTAATGTTATTTTGTTTTATTGATAAGCAAAAGTGTTTATATTGTCAATTTATTCCAGATAATGATGTTAAAATTTTGTTATGTTAGCTTTTTTCGTAGTTAATATATGTTTGTTTATGTTGTCAAATTATTCCAGATAATGATGTTTTAAAACTTTGTATAGTTAGCTTTTGGTCCTAGGTAATTTATGATAAATCATTGTTAGGTTTTGTCAAATATTACTATTGTAATGTTTAAATTCAGTTGTTGTGATATATATGTGACTGCAAAACAGAAAAAATTAAAATCTTATATGAAGGAAAAATTAGAGAAGGGGGGAATTCAAAGAAGTTTTAGTTTTAAATTTACTATAAAAAAAATTAAATGTATAAAATATTTACATTGAATTTAAGGGAGATTTATATATTTTTAATTTTATTGATTTTCAATGGCAAATGACTATATCTTTTTGACCACAATTTATTCTAGAACTTTCGTGAAAAAATTATTGAAATATCTTAAAAAATATAGTTGTTATAATTTTTTCTTGAGCCAATCCTTATCTGAAAGGATAGGATTTTATAGGCTCTTCTATTTTATTATTATTATTATTATTATTATTATTATTATTATTATTATTATTATTATTATTATTATTATTATTATTATTATTATTATTATTATTATTATTATTATTATTATTTATTATTATTATTATTATTATTATAATATTATATTATTATTATTATTATATATTTTATTATTATTATTATTATTATTATTCTTATAACTTTACATATTTACTAAAATATTTTTCTTCTCATTGCAATTATTAATTATACAAAAAAAATGAAATTTAAATTTATTTATTTATAGATCGTACTCTATAGTTATAGTTTAAAGCAAATTGGTTAATATTTAATAATTAGATCCCCTTTCACCCTCTAATTCATTTACTAACAAATGAAGGGAGACCAAATTTTGGTTAAACAGCAAATCAAAACCCAAATCTTTAATTCTTTTTTCTCACCTTTGTTGGTAGAGTTCTCCAAGTATTTAACTGAATTGTATCTTCTGTCTGAATATATGATAGACAAATGATAAGGCCCTCTTCTAGGCTGGCCTGTTGTATAATACTACTTGGCCTTCTTCACTGCATAAAGTAGTATGTTAGGCAAATTTTTTTTTATCATCTCAATCACGTCAAAAAAATAATAAAAGAAATAAATTTACTGTAGTGGAGCTAACACGTACAAGTGTCTACAAGAATAGTTGATGTGATACTTTTAATAATGTACTCATGCCTTTTTTTTATTATTATTATTAATTTTTATTTTAATATAATGACTATTAATAATGATAATTATTATTATTATTTTTATTATATTAATTATTATTATTATTATTATTATTATTATTATTATTATTATTATTATTATTAGCAGAATTATTATGTTATTTTAATCAGTATTCTTCTGTTATTTTCAGTTGCATTGTTGTTATTTATATTTGCCTAAATAGGCAGAGCAAAGAACACAGTCTTGCTCCAGTAGATATTATATAGGGTCTGGCACTCTGCCAATCCTAATTTTTATTCCATATCACTTTCTTGTACCATTTTTTGCAGAGCTAGCATGACTTGCCCCTCCCTTAAAGTTTGATTTGCATGTAAACAAATCAGAAAGTGAAATTGGATCAAATATAAATTTTTTGATTCGTTTACTTAAATTTTTTCCTAGTTTAATTTTTTTTTATTCTTAATGTTATTTTTAGAACCAATTGAATTAAATAAATATACATAAATGTGATACTTTTTAAAATTCTGACAACGACTTTGAAATAAACACGTTACGGAGAATGAGTCATAATAATAAAATAATAAACACAAAAATAAAAACAATAAAAAATATTTAAATATATAAAATAAACAAATATATATTATATAAGGTATATCATACATTATATAATATATATTTTTGACAATTGGGAGGGGACTAAAATTAAATAATATTTTGGCTTTAATTTTATAGAAAAAAGACATTCACCGGCCTAGGTATTAATTTTTTCAGTCATATTCCTTTAGTTTTTAAATGTAATAGTATCAGAACTTTGATCTTCAGATCTTTTCATCTAACATCCAATTACAGCCTAATGCACTTAGATTTCAACTTTCTACTAGACTTTTTCAAACTCAATTTTTCCCCCTTCTCTTATTCATAAATACATAAAAGAATTGTTATCCTCCAAATTTGATCAAAAACTCTTGACTCTCACTGCCCCAAAGCTTAAACTCTATTTACCTTTACCATACTATGAACACATCCATATAAAACTACGTAAGGACCTTAATCACTGCCTAATGAATTTTTTCCCACAGTTAAATATTATTCTGACCTTTAACTCGTCCTTTAAAATAGCTTCCTTTTGCCATCACAAAGAGGGTATTCCCACTGTGCTCCGCTCCTCTCTTATCTATAAATTCACATGTGACGGCTGTAATGCCGCCTATGTTGGCAGTTCTACTCGCCAACTCAGTGTGAGAGTTGATGAGCACAGGGGGGTGTCTTCCCGCACAAAACTACCATTCAATTCTCCAACCTTTTCTGCAATAAGAAACCACTCGCACGATAAAGACCATCCCTTTAATTTTTCCAATTTTTCAATATGTCTCAAGCAAAATCCACAACCAACTTACACATTTTAGAAACATTATACATTGCCAACACGAAACCTTCTTTAAACAGTGACAGCGGACCATACAAGTTGCTGCTCTTTTAACCCGTCAGATGTGTTACCATAGTAGTTTGTCCGATACCAACTTTCTAAAACGTTAAATTGTAAGTATTATTCAGTGTCTCCCAGTTCAATCTGTCCTTTGATAATTTATTGCAATTTGATATAGTTAGCCCTATTGTTATCTTTTGAATTGTTATATGGATTTCGATGTATATAATTAGAAATTTAAGCCAAAGTGTTACCTGATTATTGTTCATTTCCAAGCTCGCTTCATTTGTATACTTTATAATAACACCGTTAAATATTAATGTTTAATATATGGAACTACAATCATGTTTTGCTTATATTATTAATTTGTAAATGCTTGTTACACTTAAGTTTTTTAGTTTTGTAATTATTGTTCTATATATTTTAGCCTGATGATGGAAACTGTGTTTTCCGAAAC
>JABUQX010044961.1:0-15000 GCA_015478945.1 Trachelipus rathkii | reverse complement strand
ATATGTCTCTCTCTCTCCATAAAATTCTCGACGAATTACTGACGGATTCTTTTTAAAATCTATAGAGAATCTATGCTAGTGCCCTGGACTATAAAAAATTCTCTCTCTCTCTCTACTCAGTACTCTCTACTACTCTATACTCTCTAGCTAATTGTCGCTCTCTCTACTCTCCCTCTCTCTCCCTCTCTACTCTCATTCATCTCTTCGCTCTCTCCTCATACTCTCCTCTTTCCCTTTTCCGTTCTTGAGCCAGAAATATGTAATATCAGATTATTTATTTGACATGAGAGTTTATTTTAAATTAATAGTTTAACCATTAAATAGCCAACAATTAAAACTTCGCTCATTTAACCTCCTATTATTATATTATTATAATTATTTTCACTAATTATGAGTTATTATTATTATTATATTAATATATTTCCAATTTATTATTATTCATTCTCTATTCATCCTATAATTAATATTATTATAATATTGAATTATTAGGATGAACTTTACCATTTTGCCTTTTGGGTTTTAAGATAAAATATTAATCAATTGCAATATAAATGAGCCAAAAACATTCATATATTTATATTTACATTTTGTAAGACGGTTGGTTTTAAAAATAAATATATATATTAAAAAAAAAAAAAAAAGAAATTAACAATATCATATTCAAGAAAAGAAAAAAAAAATGCAAATTCCAAAGCAAGCACTAAGCATCATTGTATATCAGCTTGGAACACAAAAATAATTCTGAAACACGTCATGCAAACAATTCAGAACACAATAATTATACTATTATCTTTTCTATTATTGTTTCTTATGCCATAAATTTGTAGATGAAAATTAGAGGATAAAATACAAAAAATGCATTTATAAAATATGTAACAGGTAAATACTAAAATATTACTTGGGCTGAGTGATGAGCGAGAGAGGAAGGGTAGAAGGGATAAGTGTTGAATACTGGAAAATAATTTGGCTTTGTCGGTTATACAATAGTTCTTAAAGCAAACACGCAAAAAATTAACGTTTATTTTTTATTTATTATTCTATTTTATTTATTTAGTTTAAATTTTCAATTTTCACCAAATTCAATTTTGATAATTGCTTTACGAGAAATTGTCGTTTTACATTGCATAGTTCTCTCTCTAACTCTCTCTCTCACTCATATAATATAATATAATATATAAAAATATATAAATAATATAATATATATATATATATATAATATATAATAAATATATATTATATATACTATATAAATATATTAAATAAATTTATATATATATATATATATAATAATATAATAGATAAATATAAATATATATATTATACACTATATATATATATATATATACATAATACTTAAATATATAATATGAATACGTTATAATAATTTTAAAGTTGTCTAACCTAATTGATACATTAAGAGTATATAACTAAGAGATGCCAAGGCAACAATAAAAACAATTTTATACTCTAAAACACACAACCACAACAAAATCTCCGCTTTCGATCGAGCCACGAAGAGTTCACCATTTTTAAATTGATTAAAAAAAATAGCGTATTAATCACCATGATTCTTACCCTATTTTCAATTTTACATATCTTTAATATTTATTATGTAATAATATCATTCTTATGACCAATTTTCGCGAAAAAATTTTTTTTATGACATTATAAATTTGATAAAAAGATTGATCGTTTATAACGTTAATGTCGTGCTTAAGCACGAGCAGCATCGATGTATAGAGAAGGTCGCAAACTAAAAAATATATGTATAATAAATATATATAACATAGATCTATAAGTTCTATATAAATAAATATATATAAATTAAATAATATATTATATATAATATATATAATTTTTATATTATATATATTATATATATATATAATATATAATTATAATATATAATATATATATAATATATTTATATAAAATATATATTATATATATATGTATATATATAATATAATAATAATAGAATATAATAATAATATATAATAGATATAATATAATAATATAATTATATATATAATATATATTATATAAATATACTATATATATATATTTTATTATTATAATTATATTATATATTATAATATATATATAATATTAATTAATTTATTATATATTAATTATATTATTTAATATATATTATTATTATTATTAATTTATTATTATATATTATTTATTATTATTTGCGAGCAGCATCCTTCTGCGCTTTTAAATAGTTTACTTCTTTCTCGAGTGAAAATGATTTTCATTAAGATAAAAAATTATATGGAAACCCTTTTTTCCCCATTAAAATAAATATGTCCTAAAAGAAAAAAAATGAAAATAAAAAATACCTAATTTAAATTATGCCAACCCTGGTGCATTTCTTTCACCATTGCTAATTCTTTTATTTAATTATTATTTTAATTTTATATATAGTATACTATATATATATATATATATTATATAATATATATATAATATATAATATAATATTATATATATATAATATAATATATATAATTATATATATATATAATATACTAATCATATATATATATATATATATCTGCATAACTAATAAAAACTATTTTAAATGGTGGTTTCACTCTCATACCTGGGTAAAAATAATAAATTATACAGATTTTTTTTTTCAAAAAATTCTTCCTAAAACAGCTTGCAATTGCCATATATATATAATATATAATATATATATATATATACTAATAGTATATATATATATATATATAGATATAATAATATATATAATATATACATATTCTATTATATTTATAGATATATACATACTAATATAATTATGTTGGTTGGTTGGATATCACTTCTCAGCAAGAATATATATTTTATATATATATTTACTGATATACTAATATCAGAGTGCCGACTCCTTAATTAGCATTTGAGCTGCTCTGTGCTTAGCAAGAGTGTAATCATTATAAAATTCTCGTATCTTATCCTTATTTTCACGGATATTCGATTACGCTATAAACTCTCATATGTTTTACCGATAACAAACAGAATTCTCACGTCCAGTGGTTATTATTGCAGTGAACCCTTGGTCTACGATAATAATGAATGAATAATATATATATACAATATAAATAAAAAGATTAAAATGTAAAATTGAAAACAAAAGAATCATTGCATAATAAATATCAAATAATAAATAAGAATTCAATCAATTAAAAAAGGTGACTCTTCGTGCTCAAATCGAAAATAGCGGAGACTTGTGCGTTCGTTGACTTTAGCCAAAATAAAATTGTTTTTATATTGTTTCCTTTGACATTCTCTTGTTTTATTTGATGTTGCCAACAGGCAGAAACTTACCATTCTAAGTATAAATAAGGAAAGCTACTTTGTTTATTTTAAAGTTATTTTAAAACATAATATATATATTATATAATTATATATATATATATATATATATTATATATATATATATATATTATATTATATATATTAATATATATCATATATATATATATATATTATATATATATAATATAATATATATATATATATATATATATATATATATATATATATATATATATATATATATATATTTATATATATATATAATATATATATATATATATATAATATATATATATATATATATATATATATATATATATATATATATATATATAAAATCAAGATAACAATAATTCATTTATATTATATAATTATATATATAATATATATATATATATATATATATATATATATATATAATATATATATATATGTATCTTTGTCTGCAATCCCCTTATAAATACACACTTAAAAAGTCACTTTTTAATTTTAAAATAATACATAAAATCGAGTGCTATCACAAAACATCAATACACACAATTACACATATTTATTTACATATCTAAATTATATTAAGTTCCACTAGCTTTCGCCGCCATAGTAACGGCCTCTTCAGGTGGGATATTGAATAGAAAGGAAGCTCCTGCGTTAAAGAAGAATCTGAAGTATGAAACAATTTTTCAGTTGGATGGTTGTTGATGATCTAACTTTTTTTCGATATTTTTGAAAAATTTTGTATTTTTCATCATTAAATTTTGTGTCACGTCTATATTTATTTCACCTGCTATTTTATTAAAGTTATTACTATTTATAATGCAATATGATTCGATTATTTTCCTCTTGTTATTGCCTGAAACATTAATGATGGGTTCCATATTATCGATATTGATCTTATGATTAAACGTCGATCTATGATGAGTAAGTGCTGAGTTTTGCTTATCGTATGTGAGATCGTATTTATGCTGGTCATTTCTTCTTTTAAAGTCAACTGTCTCTCCCAACAAAATTACTTCTTTACAGTTATGGCAGGGGGAATGCTATATATTACAGTGGAAATAAGGGCTTATTTACAAATTTGTTAGGTTTCAAAACTTTTTTAAGGGGGAGGGCATTCGATGGGGTGGTAACGACATTCTTCGGAATAACCTTCCTGATATTTAACACCGTTACTATGGCGGCGAAAGCTAGTGGAACTTTATATAAATTAGATATGTAAATAAATGTGTGTATGTAATATGTGTATTATGTTTTGTGATAACCGCGATTTATTTATTGTTTTTAAATTAAAAGTGACTTTAAGTGTGTATTCATAAGGGCATTTCCAGTCAAATTAAATATTAGGAAAAAAATAGAGTCTGACATTCTATAAATAGTCATATATAAATATTATATATATATATATATAAGATATATATATATATATACTATATATATATAATATATTATATATATATATATATATATATATATTATATATATATATTATATTATATATATAGGGAGAGAGAGAGAGGAGAGGAGAGAGAGAGAGAGAGATAGAGGAGCCCGACTTAGCAAAAAGTTTGCATATTATATGATATATATATAATATATATATATATAATATATATATAATATATATAAATAGTATATATATATATATATTATATTATATATATATATAATATATATAATAATATATATATATATATATATTATATATAATAGTGATGTATCGAATGTCAAACTTTTCCGCACTTGCGAATGAGGATATCTTATTTTTCACATCCGTGAATGCGGATGCTGATGTGACATATATAACTACAATACAATAGGTTTAATCACACACACACAACACCACACACGCATATATATATATATATATATATATATATATATATATATATATATATATATATTATATTATATATATATATTTATATATATTATATAATATATAATACATATATATATATTATATATATATATATTTATAATAAATATTACATACATATTATAAAATATTTCTATTTCTATTTGTTTGTCTGTCAAAATAGTATATTTTACGCTCATTAATAAAAGTATTTTCTAGAGTAAATATAATTTCTAATATTTATATATATATATATCGATGCAGGATATGCAAATAAATTATAAAATATTTCTATTTCTATTTGTTTGTGTCAAAATAGTATATTGTTACGCTTTACTGAATGTTAGTTTGAGAAAAAGAGATGTTAGAAGGAAGGTAGAATAAATTCATATTTAAAAAGTCTTGTAGGCAATAGGTTCACACACACACACACACACATATATATATATATATATATATATATATATATATATATATATATATAAAAATAATATATATATATATATATATATATATATATATATAAAAATATATATATATTTTTATATATATATATATATATATATATATATATATATATATATACATATATATATATATATATATATATATATATATATATATATATATATATATATATATATATATATAATATATATTATATATAAATATATATATATATATATATATATATATATATATATATATATATTCATATATATATATATTGGTCCCTAGTGTTGTTTTAGTGTTCATTGCTTTCCTAATATTTTTTTACGTATATATCATATTTAATAATTAATAAATGAGGATTTGCTCCGAAAATTTTACCTCCGTGAAACTTTAAGCTAAGTTTGATTTTATTTTTTTACTTTTTCTTTTAAAGAGATAATATCTATATGAATGGGATTTTTGGTTTATTTACCCTTTTTATTAATATAAGGTTTTAAATTTAAATTTTACGGTTTTAATGCAGGTTTTCATTACGTTGGGGTACTTTTAAATTTAGCTTTTGTTTTAGTCATTTGTTTAAGTTATTTTGTTTATCTGCGTGTGTGTAGGTGTGTGTGTGTGTAGATTTAATGTGTTTTAGTTTAGTGTGTAGATTTTGTGTGCTTTAACTTTCTAGATCTTTTAAATTTTCTGTAAATACGGTTTTAGCGTTTTATAATTTCCTATTTTAAAATTTAGGTTTCAGGCGTTACAAACAAATTGTTAGCAACATTTTAATTGATTTGTCAGGTGGAGACTGTTTGTTTTGCTGTGTTTGTTTTTGTTCTGCTGTGGCTGTGTGCTGCGTGATGTGTGTGCGTGTAGGATGGCAAATTTGCACAGACTCGGACTTTCTATCGACTTTATCAACATCCGCGGCTTAAACTCAAACTTTGCCTCTGTGGAATATCACCTCTCTAACTCTAACCCTAACCTTTTGCTCTTGTCTGAGACTCAGATGGCTAAGAATTCATCCTCTAACTCATTTAACGTATCCAACTACAACTTATTTCATAATTTCCGTCTGAAGGGTGGAGTATGTGCCTATGTAAACATAAACACTCCTATAACACGTCTCGAGAATCTCGAATCTCCTAACTTCGATGTTCTATGGCTTAAAATCTTTCTTCCTTCTACTACAATAATCTTGTGTTTCTGCTACTGTTCTCCTAACAGAACAGATTTTCACGCCTTTTTTGAATATCTTACTACTTCTCACGAGACTGTTATATCTTCTCATCCAAATACTGAGGTCCTCTATTTAGGGGGATTTCAATGTACACAACACTGAATGGTTGGGGTCCTCTCATACTGATTTAGGTGGGTGAGGAGGCAGAATCATTCAGCATTCTCAACGATTCTGGAGCAACTATTTAAATAACCACACCACATTCCCGATCGTCCCAACCAATTCTTGGACACACTTGACCTATGTTTTCACCGACTAGATTCCTTCTCTCTTTAAATACACCACTTTTGCTCCTATCGGTAAATCTGACCACAACCTTCCAGGTCTTAATGTCGCGTGTGGGCTGCGAACAGCTCCATCTGCAGTACGCGTCTGCTCTGGGGCACTTTGTTCGGGCCGATTGGGGGCCTTGCGTCGCTTCTACGCTAACTATAATTGGAATGACTGCTTTGTCTCTGGTGACGCTTCGACTTCTTCCGATAAGGTGCGAGCTGTAAGCGTTGATGCGAAGGAGCAGGTTCATTCCTTCTTCGACTAAATCTTTCTCTCCTCATAATCCATGGTTCGATCGTGCTTGGTTCTCTGGCCATTCAGGCTAGAGACAGTGGTATCGGGAGTGGAAAATTCTCGTTTCTCCTATCACTCTTGCTAATTTTCATTCTGCTTGAAATCGTTGCAGGGGATACTCTTCGACGAGCAAAGCGGGGCTTTCATCAAACGAAAGTGCCGCTAACCTCCTTGACTCTCCTACTGATAAATCTTTCTGGCCTCTTGCCAAAAAATCCTAACAACTGTCTGTAAATCTGTATCTTTCTCCTCTTATTCGGATCTTGCATGTTCTGTTGCTAATCTCCAACTGAAAGCCAATCTCTTCGGCCTCCTATTTTCCTCTAACTCAACCCTGGACGATTCTTGCCATTCCTCATCCTCCACCTTCTTCTCTCAGGTGTCCTATGCCTTTTGCCTGTGATTACTTTTGATCGGGTGCATGGGCTCCTTAAAAATTCTATGAACGTTAGGAAGGCGGGTGGCCGGAATGGCATTCCTCCCAGAGTTTTGAGGGAGTGTGCTTTCCGTGCTATACCCGCCCCTCGTTCAACTATATTCACTATGTCTCAATACTAATACTTTCCCTCAGTGTTGGAAGCACGCACATGTCCAACCTATTCCGAAAAAAGAAAGCCACTCTGATCCTTTAAACTATCGCCCTATAGCTCTCACTTGTATTCTATTCTAAGACCTTTGAAACCCTTCTCAACCTCATTATCTTAGATAATCTGGAGTCTCATTCACTTTCTTTCCGATCGCCAGTACGGCTTCGGCGCTCGAGGTCTACTGGGCGATATACTTTCCTATCTAACTGATCTATGGTTTTCCGCCCTCAAGAACTACCGGGGAGACTTGCGTAGTGGCGCTGACATAATTCCAAGGCATTTTGACCGGTTATGGCACGGCGTCGCTGCTCTCCAAGCTCCCCTCCTTTGGGTTTCCTCCTTCTTTCTTTTGCTTACTTATGTCTAGTTCTCTTTCAAATCGCTCAATATCGGCTTGTTGTTGATGGGGCGACTTTTTCTTCCTTTTCTATCAATAGTGGTGTTTCCTCAGGGTTCTGTCTTTTCTCCTACTTTATTCCTACTTTTCATTAATGATCTTCTCACCTGCCCATCTAACTCTATCCACTCGTATGCCGATGACTCGACCCTTCATTCTTCAACTCATTTCAATTCTGCTCCCTCTTTACTTCTAGAATTGCCTCTCGTCTCAATCTTTCCGATTCTATCGCGCTGAATCTGGATTAGAATTTCCGGTGGCGGTTCGTATCAACCTTGGTAAAATTTTCAATCTTTAAACCCAACTTTTAACAAATCTCCCTCTTCTTAAGACACCTTCTAACTTTCCATCTCTTTCGACGGTTCTCTCTCTTCTTTCCTGTTGACAATATAAACCATCCTTGTCCTTAACATAACAAAAAAATTGTCTTTGCGAAACCTCAACATTACAAACGCGTTGCTAGGGCGGCCTCAAAGAAACTGGGAGTTCTGTTTAGGATGCTGCGACTTTTTTTTCCTCTTCTCAGTTGCTCCAGCAATACAAGGGCCTCATCCGCCCTTGTATGGAGTACTGCTCTCATATCTGGGGGGGCTCTGGTTTCACCCGGCTTTTGGACAGGTCGGAGTCAAAGGCCAAAGGCTTATAAACTGTTCTGTACTTTCCAGTTTCCTTGACCCTCTATCTTTGCGGCGCGATGTTGGTTGCCTTATTCTCTTTTCTATAGGGACCGCAAGCGGCAGGTGCTCGAGGGAGCTTATTACTCGCGTGCCACCACCTCTACGACGCCCTCGTAGCACAAGGGGTGCTGTGTCGGGCATGAGTTTTGCGTTGATATTGGTAACTCCAGGCTTGTTCGCTGCGGTGCTTCCTTCTTTCCTGCCACCTCTGTTCTGTGTGGGGAATTCTCTTCCATCTTCTGTGTTTCCTGTTGAATTTAATCTCTCTCACTTTAAAAGCCTTGCGTTCTGTGCTCATCTGCGTTAGTTGGTGAGCTTCTGAGATGTGTGAGTGTTGGCAACACCCCCTCCTGAATAGGCTCTGCCCGTGAGTGGTGGTGATTAACTATATAAAAAATATATAATATATATATATATATATATATATATATATATATATATTATATTATATATATATATATATTATATAATATATATATATATATATATATATATATATATATATTATTTCTTTCTTTCTTTCTTTTCTCTCTCAGGAAGGATTCTTCATTCTGTCAGCCGCGCAAGCATCTTTCTCCAGACGTCCCTCTCCATGCACTGTTCCTCTTCTCTCAGCGCTCTCATATTTGGTTAGCTGACATCTTTCCAGAGAGTCCTCCACCGATTCCGCCCATCTCTCTTCTTCGATCTTCCCCTTGGTCTTCTGCCCTTTGGTGTCCATTCCCATCTTCTTTTTCGGCATCTCTCCTGGTCCATCCTCTTCCAGATGTCCCACCATCTCAATCTCCCCACATCCATCTTCAGTTTCATCTTCTTCACACCCCTATATCTTCTCTAATAACTTCATTCCTTATTCTGTCTCTCATACTCTTTCCAATCATAGTTCTTAATACCCTCATCTTAGCCGCTTGTATTCTACTCTCCCTTCTCTTCTCGTTGTTGTCCATGTTTCCGCTCCGTACAGCAATGTCGGAGGTCAGGTATGCTGTTAAAAATCACTTTTTTAACCTCTATTCCGATTGTTTCTGTCTTTCATCATGGGGTATTACCACTTTCATAAACTAATCCATTACTTTTCATTCTTCGATAATCTTTCTTCCCCACTTTCCTCCTTTTTCGTTTAAAAAACTCCTCCGAGATATTGACAGGTATTTACTGCCTTCAACCTCTCCTCTTCTCACCATCTTCTTTCATCCCCTACCTCATTTTCCTCGGTAACTGTTAATATCTCTGTCTTCTGTATGTTCATCTTCATCCTTGGTTTCCTCCAACTCCTCCGCAAACAAACTCCACCACCTCTCAAATCGCCTCCTCTCTCTCGCCCCAACATGCCAGACGTCCGCATATGCCATTTTGTCCCCTTCAAATTCTCCCAGATCTATCTTTCAACTTTCCTATCAACCACGTCTAAATATAATATAAACAGCAGTGGTGATAAAACACTTCCCTGCTTCACTCCTGTTTTCACCTCAAACCATCTATCGTTCTCGCACTCAGTTCTAACATTACAACTGTGGAGTTGGACTTTGCAACCCATATATATATATATATAATATATATATTATATATATATATATATATATAATATATAATATATATATATATATATATATATATATATATTAATATATATTATATATATATATATATATATATATTATATATTATATTAATATATATATCATCATATAATATAATATATATATATATATATATATAATATAAATATATATAATTTATATATTATATATATATATATATATATATATATATATATATATATATATATATATTATATAGGAGGGAAGCAGTGCTATGAAGCGATGAGAATTCCTCCAATTGGAGCAATTGGGGTATAGGGTTACTTATCCGTGACACTTCCAGTTGCCGAATTGGTTCGGCTCCTCTTGCGCTGATATCCACACATTTCTTAGACACGGGGTTGACTCTTCGTATCACAAACAATTCAATAAATCACTATTAGCATAGAAGACAACACATGTTTTTCATATTTATTCTCTGGTACGGGAAGAAAAATTTCCAAAAGCGTTTATTTTTTTCTGTGTGTCTTAGGAAACACGACTTAAAGGGACTCAGTGGTAGTTAGGTTGGGGCCCTCAACCACTTATTTATACCCTTGAAATGCTTATTTGCAAGCCTCTTGACATGGTCGTGATAATCTTAAGCGACCATTGTATCTACCTGAGAAATTGTATGAATCGTCTGGATACATGGAAATGTTAAAGAAATAAATGGTGAGGAGTAGAGGAGAGAGATATTTGATGGGGATGTATTTAGAAAGCGGGTAATTTTGATTTGCTTGCTGTGACTGAAATAAAGATGAAAGGAACGGAGTGAAGACGAGAAATGTGGGTGGAATGTGTGTGTGCTGGAGTGGAGAAAGAATGAGAGGAGGAGGACGAAGTTCCAATTTCTGATGAGTTGAACTATGGTATAGACCTATGGTGGGCTTCGTCTTGTGTGAAGTACGAGAAAATCTGATGGCTAAATTTAAGTTTTGAGAAGGTCTAAGATAAGTTTTGGTATGTAACATATGTCTATCTGATGATGATGTTGAGGAGGAGTGTGACTCTCTGGGATAAATGAATGATATTTTAAATGGGCAGTGAGTAGGAACTTCAGAATTGATGTGTAATTTGGTGTTGGTCGGACTTAAATGGTTGGATAGGGATAAGAACTTGGCAATTTTGATTGAAAATATCTGGGGGCTTAAGGGGTTGCGCCGAGAAAATGAGAATGGGTTATAGGGTGATTTATATCTATTGAAGAAAGAAGGTAGGTGTGTAGGTAATACATTTTTCAAGCACAAGGATGTTTATAAATATATGAGACCTGAGGTAAGTAGAGATGGTTATAGAAATGAAAAGTATGATTGATTTTGGTATTGGTGAAAAGGAGGATCTGATGATGTGATGAGCTTAAATCACTGAGCAATGAAGCAATGAAGCAATGAAAGATCAGTCGCAGTCTTTTGCAAGCCCTAGGGTGGATTTTTTTTTTAAACTACGAAGAGCTCTTTATTAAGGGCATTTGAATCGATGTTAAGCGGGGAGCGTGTCTTTTGACTTATACATGCTCTTTCTAATTAACTATCCTAGTTTCTTTGTGTGTTTTCGCCACCCTTCCTCATCTCTGTAGAAGTGAAGGAGACAAAGAAAGGAATAAGAAAGAAAGAAAGAAGTGTATATATATAATATATATTTATATATATATATATATAATATATATATATATATATTTATATATTATTATAATTATATCTGTTATATAATTGTTATATATATTATAAATATACACTTAGAAAAAAGTTTAGTTAAAGTTACCACTAAAATGGTTATTAATACTATTTTTCGGGTTACGGTGAGCTCCAACACCTAAAAAGTAATCTTTACTACTTTTTGATAGTAGAATGAAAACTACTACATGTATTAGTTAAAATTACTTTTTGTGTGGTAGTAAAATGAACTTTTATTTAGTAGTATAAATGACAGTTTAATTTTAACTATTTTTTTCTACTACAACTTGTAGTAGAAAGAGTAGTAGTGAATTTTACTACTTAATTTACTAGTTCGTTAAACTATTACTTAGTTGTTCAATATACTATGTCTTTGAGGTTATTTTTACTACATAAATGTAATTAAATTTACCATTTCTAGAATTGTTTTTACCACTTTTTTAAAGTAATTATTAAGTTATTTACTAGTACGTTAAACTATTACTTAGTTGTTCAATATACTATATTTTGAGGTTATTTTTACTACATAAATGAAATTGAATTTACCATTTATTCTAGAATTCTAGAATTTTTTTTACCATTTTTTTAAAGTAATTATTAAGTTATTTACTAGTACGTTAAACTATTACTTAGTTGTTCAATATACTATATTTTGAGGTTATTTTTACTACATAAATGAAATTGAATTTACCATTTCTAGAATTGTTTTTACCATTTTTTTAAAGTAATTATTAAGTTATTTACTAGTACATTAAACTATTACTTAGTTGTTCAATATACTATATTTTGAGGTTATTTTTACTACATAAATGAAATTGAATTTACCATTTCTAGAGGTAGAGTATTGCAAAATACTTGTCATTACTACTATAAATTTAAGTTAAAGATACCATTTTTTGATGTTAATTTTTTATCTTTGAAGTTAATCTTACTACAGAAATTTGTAGTATGTACAAAAACTATTTGTAGAATTAACTATTTTTCAAAGTAAATTATTGCGAAATTGTAGTTATGCATATTACAGTCATAGTTTTATTTACTAAAAGTATTTGTAAAATAAACCATTTCTTGAAGTAATTTCTTGTAAATTTTAGTTACTCTTACTACAGGATTTGTATTATATACTAAAACTAGTTGTATAATTAACATTTTTTAAAATTACATTATTGCAATATTTTAGTTATAAATACTACAGAACTAGTAGAATGTAATACAAATATAATATATTTATATTACATTCTACTAGGTCTGTAGTATTCATAACTACAATATTGCAAAAATATACTTTGGAAAAGTGTTAATTATACACATAGTTTTAGTATATACTAAAAATCCTTTGGTAAGATTAACTATACATTTACAAAAAGTGACTTCACGATATGGTATATTTTACATATAGTTATAGTAAATAATACTATGCCTGTTGTATTCACAACTACAATTTTGCAATAATTTACTTTGAAAAATAATTAATCCTACAGGTAGTTATAGAATATACTACAAATTCTGCAGTAAGAGTAAATACAAATTTAAAAACAAATTACATCAAGAAATGTTATGTTTTCATATTATCTAAAACATACCATTCTTTATGTAATAAATTTAAATTTGTAGTTAGTCTTAATACAGGAATAGTAAACGCAAAAATATTTGTACAATTTATTATTTTTACTTGTAAAGTTAGAATGTACAAAATAAATATACTTTCAACATTGTATATTGGTAAATTGGAAGTGTAATTAAGCGTAAAACATTTCTATCAACTGTAGCATAACACACTTTTTAAAGTAATAAATAATGAATAATTACCACTATTGAAGCAACGTCTAAGAGCATAAGAATTTCTATCGTACAGTAGCATTTGCTAATGATTTAAAAGATGGCTATTTGGATGCTGATAATGCATATAAAATTGAGAAACTTATTTCTTCCCTTGATACATATGTAGAAGCCAAACAAATCGCATTAGGTAGCAGGACAGAGTACAAAAGATTTGGGGGTGTTACAAGAGCTGTTGAAATTAATGATACTATGCAGTATTTTAGGTTAACAGATATTTTAAGAAATATATTTAACTCGAATGATGTAATTGAGAAAGTAGAAAAATACAAACTAATTAGGAATGATTTTTGTCGGGATGTCCAGGATGCTAATTATTGCAAAAGCTTTGGAGAAACTAATGACGTTATTTTGTTGTCAATTTATTATGATGACATTGAGATTTGCAATCCTATTGGTTCCCATGCTGGCATTCATAAATTGGCAATGATTTACTTCAATATTTTGGATTTTCCACCGGAGTGTAGATCAACTTTGAATTCAATATTTGTTTGTATAATCTGTAACACCATCGATTTAGATAAATATGGATTTAACACAATTTTAGAGCATCTTGTTTTAGAACTTACAGAGCTATTTCATGTAGGTATTCAGGTGCAAAATAGAAACTTAAAATTCAGAGTTTGGCAGTTCCTTGGAGATAATTTGGGCCTTAATAAGATTCTGGGGTATAATGAATCTTTCAATTCCATATATTTTTGTAGACATTGTACAAGCAATTTTATCATTAGCTAGGAAAAAAGCTGAGTACGACGCTGTAGTAACAACTGCGGAAAATGGCGTTTTCACCATGGGTATAAAAACTGTAAGCATTCTT
>JABUQX010044960.1:27500-60000 GCA_015478945.1 Trachelipus rathkii | reverse complement strand
GATTATTTTTTCTAAAATATCGATATTTGATAGTATTACCCTAAAACGGACTATTACCAAATGCTATAGTCAGTGGAACATACCTCAAAAAATATCCTAGTAGAACAAACAAATGCTTGATTTTCTTCTTCGCTCATTGGAGCCATTATAATTTCACCTTTCAAAGTTCGTCATAAGTGAGAAGCGCTCTTAAAATCTCTTTGCTCCGGGAAAACAACTATAATGACTAAAAAAATTAATATATAAATAAAGCAATTGTGCATCTATATAAGTCTTACCTTGAGTTGTTTTTTCAAAGATTTTGCTCTTTGAGAAGTTCTTGTAGCCCTAAGATAACTCAGCCTTGTGGCTTTAGTAAATTAGCACTATCATTAAACTTAGTAGGGTAAATTGATAAGTAATAAGGCAAAGAGAATAGAGATAGGTTGACAGTAAAAATATTTGAAAAGAAATGAAGAAATTAGACAATTTACCTCCATACCCTTAACATTTTTGATTTTTAATTTGAATAAACACAAGCTACGATCACGACCGTTATTGAATCAGTAATGAACCTCATTGTTTTTTAGAGAAAATTCTGGACAATGGAGACAAAAAAAAAAAAGAGTAAAATTCCGCTAAAACTAATAAATAGAAGATACTGTATATGAAAATATCTAGCTAATAGGTTTTATATCCTAGAATAAACACAAAATAGAATATATATATATATATATATATATATATATATATATATATATATATATATATATATATATATATATATATATATATATATATATATATATATAATATATATATATTTATTATATATATATATATATATATATATATATATATATATATATATATATATATATATATATATGATCGTCATGGATTGTTCTCGTAATATGTATCTTAAAAATTATTAATGCTACAGTAAAACGAAACACTAGTATTTTAACCACTTAATGCCAAAAAAAAAAAAAAAAAAAAAAAAAATATCAAAAATAAAAAAAGAAACAGCGAAAAGGAATAAATTTTTGAATCCCGGAAAAATTTAGTTGAGAAAATGTAAAAAAAAAATATTATTGTTAATAATTATAATATGATTAGAAGGCCTATTTAGAGACCTTTTATTGGTTTCTCGTTAAAATAAATAGACTTTCTATTAAATTTTGCTTTTTTTTTTTTACTAAAGAATACCCAAGGGTATACCGCACCGATGGCAGGAGTCGGGGTCTCTCGGCCTTCCGGGGAACTACGGGGTAGGACTAATTCCCCCCCTCCGGGGAGGGTCTCCGGAACCCCCGCTCTTTGGTATTTGGGTGTCGCGGGGTTCCTCCCCTCCTCTACGGGGTATGGAAAACGTCCCCCCCTGTGTTCCCCGTCGGCTCGAGCCCCTACATTGCCGTGTAATACCTTTACAAATAATATATATAGATACTATGTCCCCGCCGGCTCGAGCTCCCAAAAAAAATAGCCAATTTTTGTTTATTTATTTTTTTTACATTTTCCTATGTGAAATTTTACCAGGATTCCAAAAATGTATTCCTTTTCGCTGTAGCTATTGTAGTTTTTGAGATATATATATATATATTATATATATATATATATATATTTTTATATATATTTATTATATATATATATATATATATATATATATATATATATATATATATATATATATATATATATATATATATATATATATATATATATATATATTTATATATATATATATATATATATATATATATATATATATATATATATATATATATATATATATATATATTATTATATATATATATATATATATATATATATATATATATATATATATATTATTATATATATATATATATATATATATATATTGTTATTATTTAAATTTCCTTCAGCTAACTAAAACTGAACTAGCATTCCAGCAATGTATTCCGTTTTACTGTAGCATTAATAGTTTTTAAGATACATATGACGGACAATCGAAACGCTGGCCTATATATATATATATATATATATATATATATATATATATATATATATATATATATATATATATATATATATATATATATATATATATATATATATATATATATAGTCGTCGGTTCTGGTTATATTATTATCAGTTATATGGTCACCACTCGATATGATATTCTATTATCTGGTATGACAACTATATAGCGACGGAGGATGATCAGCAATTCTGTAGGACTGGCTATAGGATGGGAATGCAATAATTATCGGTTATCTCTTTAACTTCACTACCTATAACCAGTATTTGGATGTTAAGCCGCCTTTTTGCGAGTAACGTTCAGGCTAAGGCTGTGTATGCAGCGGTGTCAGTCTGCTCCACTTCAGGATAAGCCGTCGACTGGTTCGGATGAAGTCCGGCTAAGGCAAAGGCGGTTGTAGGCTGATCTGCACGAGCTCGTTGGCTAAACAGGAGGCTGGGTGTTCTTCTGGCCAACTCTGGGACAATCTGGAAGGGACAGAGTATTTTATACTCTCTCTAATTATTTCTAAGACAGGTAACCTCAGCGGTTACCTGCGAAATTATCTCTTTAGTAGTTAAACTACTTTCTAGGTGGTAGACGAACTGGAGAATCTCGGAGGTCAGGTGAAAGCACCATCCACGGAGACCATCCACCGACAGGAGAACCTCTTGAAGATCTTCCAAAGGGTTCTTGGTAACCCTGAGGAGGTTCCTAAGCCTCTTGGTAGGCTCAGAGAGAGAGGAAGAGACGTAGGGCCAGTCGGAGATCTTGTAGTCCAACTCCGGGGGAGAGACGAGGCAGCCCAACTTCTAGTAGTATAAAAACTATTATATACTTTCACACATATATATATATATCTTCTATTTTGCTCATTTTAGTATTTTATTTTAGGATATAGTATTTTATTTTAGGATTTAAAAACTATTAGGTATATAAAGTATCTTTTTAGTTTTAGCGGAATTTATATTTTGTCTACATGTGGTATCCATTTTTCACTAAATTTCACTAAAAAATCACATTGTCTTGCGACAATTGTGGAATCACTTCTAATTCAAAGGCGGTACTATTTAGTCGAGTTTGTGTAATCAAATTTATAAAAATCAAAATGTAAAAAGGGTATAGAGGTAAATTTCTTCATTTCTTTTCAAATATTTTCACTATCAACCTATCTCTATTCTCTTTACCTTCTCACTAATCAAATTTACCCTAATAAGAGATAGATTACTAAAACCAAAAGGCAGAGTTATCTATGGACTATCTAGATCTTATTCAAAGAGCAAAAAAATCTTTGAAAACAACAAATTCAGGTAAGGCTAATTTAGATTCACAATTGTACTTATATATCATTTTTTTAAAACCTTATATCTTTCAAAGATTTTTTTTGTAATTTAATCTGCTTTGGATTAAATTTTCGTCAATTGTGTAATCTATATTGGTCTTAACGAACGGATTTGTTGCAAGTTCTTGATAGCTCGTGCTAGCAATATTGCAAATTAAAATCAACCTAGCTCCGAAGCTTATAGCAGTTTTCGATAATTTGTGTATTATTAGGTCAAAATCATTTAAAATTAAGGTTTATTTTAATATAAGAAAATAATAGACGGTAGAAGCCACGTGGGCCTATCCAGACTAGCCTATTGGTGTTTTTGTCCTAAGTTTAGTTAGTCTTAGTGTAATTAATTCAAAATTTGGTATGAGAGTTAGGTAAGCAATGCATCATTGCCTAACCCTTCCATTACAGTGATTTCCTAAAAAATTCAAGCTCAAACTTAGGCCTAGGTCATTTTCAACCTCAAAATTTGTTTTTTTTTGTGTGTGTGTGGTCTTCTAAACCCTTTCAACTTTCAAATCAAATAATTTGTCCTGGTGGTAGGCTATATCTCATTTTTCCTCAAAAAATTCAATTTCAAAGTTAGGCATTATAGGCCTAGATCACTTTCAACTTCAAATTTTTTATTTTTTTTTATCTAATAGACCTTTTCAAAATTCAAATCAAAGAATTTAGCCTGGTGGTAGGCTATCTTTCATTATTTCATCTTTCTTCAAGGTTTCATTTGTCCTTGGGGTCATTCTAGCCAAATTTCAGCGAAAATGTCTGACCCAGAGAAACAAGCCCTTCTTGATAGAGTTAATAAAAAAATTAAGCCTATAGTTCAAGCCATTTCATCCCTCAAGGCACAAGTAAATATTTATCTTGGTCAAATAGAGAGTAGGCCTATAGATAATAATAAAGATAAAGATGCAGTTTATGTAAAGGATCTTGTAGAGGAAGTAGAGTCGTTGTTAAGAGATATTAAACAAAAGGATACAAGTATAATAAAATTGTACAACGATAATGAAGTTGACTCCCTCATTCCTGAGCTTCATAATAAGGAGTTGTGTAGTCAGATTCAGTACCAATGCTCGATTAAATCAAAATTAAGTGAATTAAAATCTAAAGGGGATCAAAATTCAACCCCTCAAAAAAATACTTGCTCTCATCTAAGTGAATCTGTTCTTAGAGCTATAGATTGTGGTTTCTTTGAGGGCAATGAAACTGATAAGTTTGCTTATAAAACCTTCATTTCAAAATTTAAGAGCTCCTTAGATTTACAAAAAAATTTAAGTGAATCCATTAAACTTCATTGCTTAAAAAATAAATTAAAGGGATATGCGTACTCCCTAATTCAGAATCTTTCTATTAGTGATAATAATTATAATAAAGCTCTTGAACTTTTAGACAAAGAGTTTTTAGACGAAAAATTCATCATTGATGAAATCATTAAAAAAATAATATCTTTAAAACCAGTATTTGACCCAACATATAATGCGACTAGGGTTTACTTAAATGATATCAGAACATTAATATATGAACTTGAGAGTTATAACCTCAAATATCTTGAGGAGGCTACTGGATTAGTAGTACTTAGCCACATAGTTTTATCAAAATTACCTAATGTGGTAGTCAAAGAAATTACTCGCAAGTTGAATACCAATTACCCTGATTTGAATCAAATATTCGATAGTTATAATGAAGTTATCAAAAATATTGTTAAAACGTCAAATCATAATAAAAGTCAAAATTTCAATCAAGTCCCTCCCCATAATACTTATTCAAAATTTAAAAATATAAATACTTCGGATAAAACTAATTTTAAATTTAAAAATAATGAAAATCAAAGGACGAATGAGTCCTTAAAATCTAATAGGCCTGATTCTAATTCTGCTTTGCAAAATTTCAAAACTCATACTAATGAAGTTAGTGGAAATGAAGCTTCTCATAGTATTGATTCTTCCACTTCTAAAATCAAAGGTTATTCAAAATCTTGTAAGTTTTGTTCATCACAAGGTCATGTGATGACCAATTGCAATGTTTATCAAACCTATGAGTTAAGAATTAAAAGGTGTAATGAAATAAATCTATGCCCCAAATGTTCAAGTACTAAACATACTGCAGATCACTGTCCTGGACTTGAGGAGCAACTTTCTTTTAGTTGCCAAGTTTGCAATAAAAGAAGTCATATTACAGCTCTTTGTAAGCAAAGGAAAAGTTCCACCCTCACAAATGTATGTCTTAGCTTTAGCCAAAGCACCAACAATTTATATTTGTTGCCATCAATTACTATAAGGATTGGTAGGGGTAAAGTTTCGGCTTCAGTTCGATGCCTAGTCGACTGTGGCTCACAGAGGTCCTACCTTTCTAAAAGAGTGCTGGACAAACTCAATATATCTGTAGAGAATCATCAAAGCACTCAATACGATATAAAAACTTATTTAGGTATTAGCACCCGCACTTTGAAAGAGACTGTTCTTGATGTATATATAGACCAGTCTTGTTTCACCCTTCCTCTTTTGGTTGATGAGGATCTTCAATTAAGTTATGAGATTAAGTTTGTAGATCAGGCTCTAATTAATTTGAGAAATAAATCTTTCAAATTAGCTGATTCTGGCTATAAAGAGTCTAATAACTCATTTTTCGATTTGGATGCCTTAATTGGCATTGATTTAATAGAGTATTTTCCTCAACTAGAATTGATTAAATGTATGAGTGGATCTGCTTTTAAGTTAAGAGATGGTTCTATTATTCCATTTGGAAATATTACTAATTTTATATACAATAATCAAATAAGAGTTTCAAATCCACCATCAGTTGTTCAAAATCATAATCATATTCAAAATCAAAATCAAAATCAATTGCAGGTTAACCATACTTTGGTTAATGCAGTCTTAAACCCTGTACATTCTTATTTTAATCCTTTAAGCCATATCTTAAGTAATTCAGAGGTAGAGCAAGGATTAGAAAACATGTTCAAATTAGAGTCCTTAGGTATAGAAGGTATGAATAATAATAAATCTGAAGATGATTTGAAACAGATTGAAAAATTCAAAGGTGGTATAGAGTTCAAAGATGGAAAATATCATATAGATCTTCCATGGATTGAAGATAAACTTCCCTTGTTGCCATCAAACTATAACATTGCTCTTGCAGTGCTTAATAGAGTTCATGAAAATTTAGAAAATAAAGATTTAGTTAAAGCCTATGATGATGTCTTTCAGCAACAATTAGCTGATGGTATTATTGAAGAGTTCAGTGTATCTCCCTCTGAGTATAAAAATTATATTTGGGTTCCTCACAGACCTGTTATCAAAACTGATGAACAAGTATCAACAAAGGTCAGGCCTGTGTTTAACTGTTCTCTTAAAACTAATTCTTTACCATCTCTAAATGAGGCAGCCTATACTGGACCAGATCTTATGTCCTCCTTGTTAGGTCATTTATTCCGGTTCAGATCAAATCAGTTTGTTATGCTAGCGGACATTAAACAAGCCTTCCTTCAGATTAAGTTAAAATCTATCGAAGACCGCAATCGCTTTTGCTTTTTTTGGAAAAGTAATGGTCAATTAAAGGCTTATCGATACTCAACCATTGTTTTTGGTTTCACATCCTCACCTTTCATCCTCAATTATATCATTAAGCATCATGCTCAGTCTTATGAGGATGATGCATGTACTCAGATTCTATTAAATAATTTTTTTGTTGATAATTTAATTATTAGTGGCAATGATCTACAACATTTAAAAGAACTTTATTATGAATGCAACAAAAGAATGGAAGATGGTGGTTTCCATCTTAGAAGTTGGGACTCTAATAATGATCAATTAAGAACTGTTATGGAAGAAGAGGGTAGAATAGTTCAACATCAGGAATCAGAAGATAAGGTTCTTGGATATCTTTTTAATCCTCTTACAGATAAGTTAAAACTAGCAAAATTTTCAGTAAATGCTGATGCAAATACCAAAAGATTGTTGTTATCTGCTGTGTCCAAGGTTTTTGATCCTTTAAATATCTTTTTACCCGTAACTTTAAGAGGTCGGTTATTAATTAGGAAATTATGGCAATTAGGTCTCGATTGGGATGAAAAGGTCCCTGCTGATGTTTTAGTTTCTTGGTCTTCACTATGTTCAGATTTAAATAAATTACATAATATTGAAATTGAAAGGTGTGCTTTCTCACCTTCTCCCTCAAACTCTTTATTCGTATTTTGTGATGCTTCTTCATCTTGTTATGGTTTTGTCATTTATAGTGTAGGTCAAGGTTCTAATTTAATATTCTCAAAGGCCAAGGTGGCCCCTCTCAAATCTAGGGCTTTGCCCTCTTTAGAGTTGTTGTCTGTGTTCTTATTTTTCAAATGTATCAAATCAATATTATCAGAATTTTCTAATGTTCAGTTCAAAAACATAAAGGTGTTTGTAGATGCTCAAATTGTCCTTTCATGGCTCCTATCCGGAAGAGCAAAAAATAAAAATGTTTTTGTAAATAATAGGCTCAAAGAAATTTATCAAATCAAAAATCAAGTTGAGCTAGAGTACAATGTATCCATTTCTTATGCTTACATCAATACTGCTGAAAACCCAGCAGATCTGATTACCAGAGGTGTTACAACCTCTACTTTTCTTTCAAAATTGCCATTATGGCTAAAGGGTCCTTCTTGGATTCTTTTAGATCAATCTCAATGGCCTATTAGTAAACTAAAATGTTTGTCTGAGGCCAATAAGGAAAAGACTTTACAATGTAACACATCTTTGGTTGTTTCTCAGTCTTTGTTACCATTTAAAGATTACTCAAGTGTGCATAGGCTTTATAAAGTAACTTCAAAAATATTCAAATTCATTAGCAGGAGTAAAGGGCTGGATGAAGATTGTGATCAGAAAGCCCAACTCTATTGGTTGAAGATAATGCAGCAGCATTGTTTTTCTAAGGAGATATTATTTCTCCAAAATCCTAAAAAGGATGAAATTCCACCGCTGGTCAATCAACTTAACTTATTCATAGATGATAAAGGCCTAATCCGATCCAAAGGTAGAATTGCCAAGACACTTTTATATAATGATGATGTGATAAATCCAATTCTTCTTGGCAAGGATCATCATCTCACTAGATTGATCATAAGAGACTTTCATTCAAGATGTCAACACTTGGGTGTTCAAACCACTATCAATTTTATCAGAGCTCATGGCTTTTGGATTACCAAGGCCAGGCAGGCTGTAAAGAATGTTTTGTCAGACTGTATAGTATGCAAAAAATTTAACAGTATACCCTTTAAATATCCAAAAATGACTAATCTTCCTCAACATAGAGTTAATTTTGTGCGTCCTTTTGAGCATACTGGCGTGACTTTACAGGGCATCTCGTTGTAAAGATTAATGATAAGGAATTTCAAAAAATGTATCTGTTAATTTTCACCTGCCTTAATATCAGAGCTATTCATGTTGATGTCCTCCCAGATATGTCCACTGAATCCTTTTTACTTTCATTCCAACGTTTCACAAATATATATGGCATACCATCCAATTTGTACTCAGATAATGCCAGGAATTTCAAACAAGGTGGAAATATACTGTTAGAATCTTTGTCTTCAAATATGTTTTCCGAACATATGCGTATCAATAACATCAAACATTACAAGATTCCAGTCTATTCCAGTTGGGTGGGATCAGTTTGGGAGAGAATGATACGAACAGTTAAGGGATGTCTCTATAAAACTATAGGTAAAGCAACCTTAACTTACTTTCAACTGTTAACAAGTATTTCAAATATCACCAATGTTATCAATTCAAGACCTTTAACCTATAGGTCATCAGATAATGATTTGGAAGTTATTGCTCCAAATTCCTTTTTGAAGCCTTATGGCAATTCAAACCTCATATTCAATGAAGTTTCCACCCCCATATGGAAAAAACTTCCTCCCTCACAACAAGACTTAGCCATAACTCTAACTGCTCAAGGAAGAGTTTTGGAGACTTTCAGGGAATTATGGTATGAGTCTTACCTATTAAATTTGCGCCAGACTAGTAGAAATCTCTATCAGTCAGAGTGGACCAACAGAATTAAGGTTGGAGATATAGTTCTGATACACACACCTAATAAACCTAGACCCTTCTGGCTTTTGGGTAGAGTTCTGGAAGTCATTGTTGGTGATGACGATAAGATCAGGAGTGTGTTATTAAAAAAGGGAGATGGACAAACCTGTCATTATTCCATCTGTCATCTCTACCCATTGGAGTTATCTATTACCCACTCTGTCTCCAGTGGAGAAACTGATGCTGAAGCAAGCAGTGATCTCTCCAATTCAGATGGTCAAAACAATGAAAATACAGATCAAGTTGATCAATCAAATTCAAATTCAGTTATTCAAAGTAATAGTGATACTGCTATTGTAGATGTACAACCTTCAACTTCAGGTATAAATTCACCCCAACTTGACTCTCAACAGAATCAAATTGCTCCGCTCAATTCAGTCAAAGAAAGACCTCTTAGACAGGCTGCTGTCAAGTGTCAAGAATTCCTTCGCAGGAATTTATCTGATTTGTAAAATCTTTAATTCTTTTAATTGCAATGGTTTTCATTGCAACTCTTCAGTGGGAGGATATAAAAACTATTATATACTTTCACACATATATATATATATCTTCTATTTTGCTCATTTTAGTATTTTATTTTAGGATATAGTATTTTATTTTAGGATTTAAAAACTATTAGGTATATAAAGTATCTTTTTAGTTTTAGCGGAATTTATATTTTGTCTACATGTGGTATCCATTTTTCACTAAATTTCACTAAAAAATCACATTGTCTTGCGACAATTGTGGAATCACTTCTAATTCAAAGGCGGTACTATTTAGTCGAGTTTGTGTAATCAAATTTATAAAAATCAAAATGTAAAAAGGGTATAGAGGTAAATTTCTTCATTTCTTTTCAAATATTTTCACTATCAACCTATCTCTATTCTCTTTACCTTCTCACCAATCAAATTTACCCTAACTAAGATTTTAAGAAATAGATTACTAAAACCAAAAGGCAGAGTTATCTATGGACTATCTAGATCTTATTCAAAGAGCAAAAAAATCTTTGAAAACAACAAATTCAGGTAAGGCTAATTTAGATTCACAATTGTACTTATATATCATTTTTTTAAAACCTTATAGTAGAGAGACGAGGGAGTCCAACTTCTTGCAGAGCTTCTTCTTCTTGGCTTCGTAGGTCGGATCTGATATTTCCGCTTATTGTTCTATATTAGCAAATTATCTCTGTAGTGGTAGCAAAGCGCTACGAATTATTTCTTTTAAAGGCTAATAAGACAAAAAGCAGAAATCCAGATTATTTATTTTTAACGAAAAAGTCGTACAAAGTTATAATAAAAAAAATTTACATATATAATAATCAAGTTTTTATACAAATATTATTAATATTTACATTTGACAAATTTATAACTTTTATTTTTATTTCTATTATAATATTTTATATACATTTAAAAAAAAAATTATATTTTATGGTCTAACTTTTCTAAAAATGGATTTTTGTAAATATAATAAAATGAAACATTGCCGAAGCTCTCGGTAGATGGCGTTTGCCTTCACATTCTGAACATAATATAAACACAAGATGGAGTTTATTGTTAAAAGTTCATTATTATTGCTTAAAACTAAGTTTTTATAAAATATATATATTTTTATCAAATATTGATAATATTTATAATATAATATAACAAATGTAATATTTTTAATATACAATTTTTAATTATTAACATCTGAATAATGAAAATAAGTCATTTTTAAATTTAATAGACTTTGTGATATTTCTGTTACTTTTGCTTTTATGGTTCATTCTGTAAGTATTTTCGTTTGGGGAAACTAACTTAAACACTTCACTATATATATATATATATATATATTATATATATATATATATATATATATATATATATATATATATATATATTATTATTATATATATTATTATTATATATTATTATTATATATTTATTATTTTTATATATATATATATAGATATATTAGTTATTATGATGGATATATATATATAAGTAATATTTTATATATATATTATAAATATATATATATATATATATATATATATATATATATATATATATATATATATATATATATATATATATATATATATATATATAGTTGTTAAATATTGCATAATCGCAATTTATTATTTAGATCTTAAAAAAAGAACATAAAGTGGGAAGGTAAAGAATTATGGCATTTACCACAGGTATTGGTATTGGTATTGGTATTGGTCAAAATGTGTCAATACTGTTCAGTCTTTATAATGTGTAAAAAAAAAAGGAAAAGTAACAATATGTTAATGCTCTTGAAACTTCTGTTAGAGAAGTTTATAAAATATAAATAATAGGTGGTCTTTTTCATACATAATATCTTTAAATATGAAGTATTGGTATTGGTATTTGCTGAAATTCCAGTATTGGTATTGGTATTGGTATTGGCAGTAGCATCAATGAGGGTATTGGTATTGGTATTGGCCAACGATTCAGTTCTGGCACATCACTAATATATATATATATATATATATATATATTGATTATTATACTCTATATATTTAGAAATACATATATATATATATATATATAGTATATATATATATATATTATATATATATATATATATATATATATATATATATATATATATATATATATATATATATATATATATATATATATATATATATATATATATATATATATATCGAAAGAAAATTTTTATTATCGAATCGGAAAAATACATCTATAATATAATGTTATCTCTAAAAAAAAGCCGAAATTAGCTGACTTTTTTTTTTTAGCTTTATTTTTCAATTTTTTATTAAACATATTCATAAAAAAAAATTTCTAAAGAATTTTTTGACACCATTTTTGTAAATTAAAAGTTTATAGCATAATAGTTTATAGTTTTAAATTAATACAATAGTTGCGTAATACCAAAGTTTACCCTATTATTAATAATATGGTAAACTTTGGTAATACTTTCACACATTAGCTACCAAATTACCCAAATTTTAGCATTCAAAAATAGCATAGTAGAAACATTTTATATTTATACTGTGAATATAGTTGCTGTCATTGTTGCTGTCATAGTTTTGCATTGTCATAGTGAAATATAAATTAAAGCCGTTTTCCTTTTTGCATTTGTGCTTAAAACGTAAGAAATGCTAAAGTTGCGTTCGTTTTTGTCAAATTTAGCACAAATTTAGGAAAATGCTCGCCAAAAGTAAGGAATTTCCTAAATTCTGTAAGGTTGCTATTTCCCGTGCTTGCCGAATTTAGGAAAATGCTTATGAGAAAATGTAAACAAACAAGATGGTGGCGTAGAGGTCCGTTTGATTTGATGAATGTTTCAATCATAAAATTAGCTTTAAATCTAATTTCTTCCAAATCAATAAACTCCATCACAATAGTTGATGAATTATTTGTAATGTAAACCATTTGTTATTTTTTTTTATTTCTGTTTACTCCAAAACTACGTGCTCCATCACAACAGCTGATCAAAATAAATCTAAACAAACGTTCGTTTATGTACAAAATTCGTGCTAAAACTGGATTAGCATTTCTTATCGAGCGTAAGCACAAGTGGCAAAAACGATAATGGCTTATAATAATAAAGGTAAAGGTAAAGGATAGGGGTGGTAAAGCCTTAACATCGGCAATAAGCCCTGACGTTGGTACATAGCACAATTAGATTGTGGAACATAAGCTGCGTTTCCAGAAGTCCGAGTGCAGCTCGTGTGCAAAATTGACTCGTAAACGCTTCGAATTGAAAAAAAATTACATTAACCAATCATAGAACAGGAAATTTGAGTACCTGGAAACTTCCGAGCGCGCCCGTCGGATCAGCTGACAATTGTAAACAATACTCTTATACTTATATGTATCTATTTTATGAAATGATACGATATATTTAGTATCCTTAATATAAAAGTTAACTAAAATATTAAAAAACTTTTGGCAAGCCATTTCTGACACACGTTTTGTAAAGAAATTTGTTTGTTAACAAAGTATCCTCATAGTAAAAATATTATATTTATACTGTGGTATCCTTCCGCAGCCCGCCCGTTTATTAATTCCCGAAATTGAGGATTTAACAACGGGCGCCTGACTGTGACTTTTACGTGACGTATAAGTGCGCAAACGGGCTCTGGAAACGATGCATGTGCACCTGTGTGCCCGACCGGGCTGCATTCGGGCTTCTGGAAACGCAGATATAAATAGTAATCTTTGGTTGGTAGTTCTCAAACAGTGCTCAATTTTTTTTCCTTGAATAGCAGATTAAAAAAATTACAGCAGCCTAAGGCAAATAGTCTAGAAGCTTGGTTACATATAGCCTAATGCTATCTAACAATTATATATTAATGATAGGTTAAAATATTGTCTTAGTGTTAAATATCCTTTTGCTACCTCAAATAATTGAAGTGGTTATAGATTAGAATTATCACTTCATATTTACATTATTTTCTAAATAATCTATATAATTTACATTAGTTTTACATTTTTACATATTTACAATATTTTATAGTGTTCTATTTAAAGTGTTTTGTTTTTCATCATGCTTTCATTGTAATCTAAATCTCATTAGTGGTATAGGCTTTTTTTTTTTTTTTCTTTTTTCTAAAATAAAAAATTATATATATATATATATATATATATATATATTATATATATATATATATATATATATATATATATATATATATATATATATATATATATATATATATAAAATAAATATATTATATATATAATTTAATAGGAACCTTAGGAAAGTATATGTAGATGGTTAACATAAATATATATATGAACCATTCCTAATCACAAAAGGCCACTTCATAAAAATTTTGGTAATTGTTTAGTATTACTGACTCGAGTTGAGTTCACGTACATAATATATTAAAATTATAAACATTTCATTTACAAAAATATACTTGTTAAGTAGTACCTCTTGTTTATATCTGCACAAAATGCAACCAGGCCCCAGAAACTGTCTCACTTCCTTCTAAAGTGTCCAGCTAACCATCATCCCCAGAGCAATCGTGACATCACAAATCTAAGCGATCTTTGGAGGAGTGCAGTGCTGGGGTGGGGTGTCTTAGTGAGGTGTGGCCACTCTGGAGGGAGGGTGTCCAGGGGGAGTGAGAATATAAAAAGTATATATATATATATATATATATATACACTATATATATATATATATATATATATATATATATATATATATATATATATATATATATATATATATATATATTATGGTGCTGGCAATAAAATAAGAAAAGGGAAATAAGAAGGGACTAACCTATCTAAGCTTTTCTTATTGTCTTGGTATTCGTTTAAGGAAGGAAGAAATGACCTCTCTTCTATTGAAATGGCAAGACAGTTGCTTCAGACCAAAAGGGTCCTGCTGCGTGTAGAATTGGACACACTCGTCCACTGAAACTGGAAATTAAAAATAATCCAGGAAAGAATGGTGCATAATAAAAAGGGATGGTGCTATTGGGAAAAAGAACAGTAATTACTTACACAAAGATTTTAAATCGCAAGCCAGTAATGCAAAAGCGCAATGCAGGGTTTTAAAAAGAAGGATGTGAACATTTAAGGCTATATTTACAGAAGTATGAGATGCGTCATTATGTGCATAAATGTTCCAGAAAGTGTGAACCACTTTCTGGAAAGTCAGGGAAACGTTTTAAGATATGCTGAAAGTCAGGGAAATTCCAAAAAAGTCAGGGAAATTTTAAAATTTCAAAACATATGAAGAATGATCCATGGACCAAGTTGCATATTTTTGATATATTTTTTTCCTTACTGTATAATTGTGGAAAAAGAGATGTATTTGATAAGTGAATGAAAAGGTTGGGCGAGGAATGACATTCCATAAATATACTTCTATCCTGTTTCTTTCTATTTTTAGTTCACTATTACCTACTATTCTTCCTATTCTGTTCGTAGAGGTTGTTCCAAATTCATCCTTTTGATTGAAGGTGATTGGTGTATGGATGTGTTTTAGACTGTATGACTTATGACTTAATCTGTTTATATCTTTTTCTTTTTAGGGATTTATACTTTTTAAGGTGTTTTTTTTTTGAGGTTTGAAGAAGTGATTTTGGATTTTTGTGCAGTTGAAGGTATTTATTATTTATTTATAAAATGATTTCAAACAAAAAAACTAACTTTAACGACCAGTTGTTGGACGTCAAACTGAACCCACAGTTTATCAGGTGGTTGGGTAAAGGACCTGATAGTTCCAAGGCATACTGTAAAGTATGTAAAAAGAACTTTGATCTATCTAACATGGGGCGCCAAGTCGAAGTTTCACATTCAAGAATGGAAACTCATTTGAATTTAATCAAAACTCAGCAGGACCAACCATCATTGAAAAACTTTTTCGTTACGTGTTCTAATAATACAAATATTAGTGAAAGTGTGTGCACTGAAAATTATGCCATTCCATCAACTTCTAATCATACTCAACCGATTGTAAATGACCCTGAGTGTTCTATTAATAACCAACCAAAATCAGTTTATCAATCAGTTTCATCTTTTTGCATTAAAGATGATGTTACAAGATCTGAAATACTATGGGCATTAAAGGTGGTGGATGATAAAATGTCTTTAAACTCGTGTGCAATATAGGGGAAACATTTAAATTAATGTTTCCAGATAGTGTGGTAGCTTCAAATTTTAAAATGGGGCCGATGAAATGTAAATATGTGATTAACTATGGACCTGCTCCCTATATTTCTAGAAAGCAAAAGCACAATACACTCTACTTTGCAGTTAAGCTCATTCTACCCTTGAATTAAAATTCAAAATATTTTTGGATGGTGATTGTCTTTCTAAGAGACTTGATTAGTTTTTTCTTCTATAGTACCTGGGAATCAATGTTATGTGGAATTGTGGCAAATTATTAAATTAGGACTGATATTTTCGCATGGAAATGCGACAGTGGAAGGAGGGTTTTCCATAAATTAAGCAATTTTAGTGGAGAATCTGAAAGAACATAGTCTGATTTCTCAAAGAACAGTGCACAATGCTATAAGATCTCATGAAAGTATTCATAAAGTAGTTCCTATCACTCAATAAATGTTGACAAATGTAAGAGCTGCCCATAGGAGATATGAAGAACATCTCAAAGAGTCAAAACAGAACCAAGAAAAAGAAGAGAATAAAAAGGTTGAAAAAGAAAATTATCTTCATACAGATCTATAAACTTGAAGAGAGAAAGATGTCAAAACTGAAAGCTTTGACAGAAGAAGACTATAAAATCAAAAATTCAGATGCTTGAGAAGAAAAAGTTAACCTAAATCTCCCCATTTAGAACTTTTGTGATCACAGTGGACGTTAGTCACCTAGTCCATTAATGTAAGCTTTTAATTTTTTTGTATAAATAAAACTGTTTACTTTTGGAAAAAATAAAAAAGGAGTGCGTTGGACGGCTATGAGGAAGGTATAGGCTGATTACTAAAAAAATAAAATATTTTTTTAAATTCATCCATGATGATGAACAGTTTCTAAAGTAAATTTTCAATAATTTAGTGTATGAACTGAGTAAATAGGCTGCAATAATGATTAATAGATATTTTATACGCCAAAAGTAACGAACACGCTGGTCAGGGAAAATTTGTGAATTTGGTCAGGGAAGGTCAGGGAAAGTCAGGGAAATCAAATTCAAAATTTCAGTGTGAACCCTGGTATGGCATGCGTAATTTATTGCATAAATTTCATATATTGATACTAAATAATTTAATAATTGATACAAATTTTATACTTAAAGAAAAACTAACTAACTAATTCAATAATATTTTAGATATTTAAGTGATAATTAAAATTGTTTATATTTTATTATAATAATGTAATAATTTATAAATTAATAACTTAATAATTTAATATTTATAACTTTAGAATTTAATATAAATAAACTTAAATAAAACTCCACATACCTTCACCTTAGTGGTTAATGAGATTAGTAAGATTAGCGAACCCACCACCTGTAATATGTAAACAAACACCTTCTGGTTTGTATTACGGTTAAATATTTTATTTTTTGATTTATAGAATTCAACACTGATAATTGCCAATGTTGGCAAATCCTGGTCTCTTGTATTGTTGTTAAAAAGTAACAATGATCACGGTTATAAATAATAATTAAATGTCAAATGTAGTTTGCTTTCCGGAATCCACTCTGGATTAATTTGAAGTGTTGATATCCGACTTTGTATTGTTGATAAATGGTGTAGTTTCCACACTTATTAAACTTAAGCTCCTAAACCTGGTCCCTGTTAAAAATAACAGTGATCAGGTCAAGTTTGAAAAATCTTTTTTAATCAATATAAATAAAAATTTTGCATTTATTTCAATATTTAATAAAAACTTCAATCTCTAACTAACCGTAGTTAGGGGATTGGCTTCTTCAAATTTGGTACTGGTCTTGGAGTTAATATCAACTTCAGTATGTCCTCTTTTCTGTTATTTATATCTTGAAATTTGTTATCGTTTCTCTTTCTTTTATGGTCAATGAATATGTACTATTCTTCTCAATTATATACTATGATATATATTGTTTCTTATTTCTGTTTTGGGGTTTTGCCCCAAAGTAATGTTCTTATTTGAATAGTTCATTCAAGGCACTTCACTTCGCTGAATAGTTCATTCAAGTCACTTCACTTTAATAAAAATACTCCTATATTTAGTTTTATTTTATTTAACAAAGTCAACTTTTTTATTCACTTGAATATGGAAAAATACTTAGAAAAAATACTTAACAAAAATAGATACTCTTGTGTATCAAAATCATTTCATCATAAATATTCTAAAAAAATAAAAGAACTGTTACCATTTTAATATATATATATATATATATACGGTTTTTATATATATATATATATATATATATATATATATATATATATATATATATATATATATATATATATATATATATATATATATATATATATATATATATATATATATATATATATATATATATATATATATATATATGTTAAGTACCCATTATTGTCTTAGATTGTTTAAAGCATTAGCTTATATTGATGATCTTTTTTTTATTTATTTTTTATTTTCTTCAGATGAATAATTTTTGCTACAGACATATATTTTCATCGAGCTTTAGATTGCATAATGTCATTAGCAGAAATCTGTATGAGAATTCTCATGGAAAAATATCAAAGTCACGTAGATACTTGAAAGTTATTAGAAATGGTTTTGGTATAACCTTAGCAGCTTCTACTCTTGGTGGTGTTTTATATTATGCAACAAGTGATGACCTTACCAAAAGAAAAATCAGGGTTACTGCAGAAGGTGTTGGTAGATTTATGAGGTAGGTATATTTATTTTTCGTTTTAATCATTTAGATTGGTACTTAGGTCACACATGCACACAGTGATGTATCAGTGACAAATTTTTAATGTCCACTGATTTGAATGTCTAATTTTTCACATCTGCTGATGCTGATATATAGGTAATGTTACACATTCGTAGATGCAGATACGGATATTTCCATTCTTATATATAAAGGCTATGAAAAAGAAGAATTGAGCTTCTGAGATATTGATAACTACCTATATGTCTTTGAGTATATATATATATATATATATATATATATATATATATATATATATATATATATATATATATATATATATATATATATATATATATATATATATATATATATATATATTTATATATATATATATATATATATATATATATATATATATTTTTTTTTTTTTTTTTGAGTCAGTGTACAGGACCCACCACGGCTCACAAAGAAGCGGCCACACTGGACTGAAAAATCAGCACCTTGGGAGGGTCCTGTCATATATATATTTCAAATGTCAAAGGAAGATTTGAATGGTGAAATGAATATTTATTCAGTTAAAATAAATAAAAACTAAATAAAATTTATCCTTGCATTATTAATAGTCTTAAGATTACATAACAAAATCAAATGCTATAAAGAATATTCACTTCTTGAAGATACAAGAAAATAGAGTTACTGCTAAAGTGGGAAGATTCAGATAAGATATGGGATAATCTTTTAGAAGGTGTTATAGACCGTAAAGTACGAAAATGACAACGGCGAATAGGGTCCAGCTGGGAACAATTAATGAAGATATGATGAACAGATTGTGGGGTGTGGCGACGGCAAAATTTGCAAATCTGAGGAGGGTCCCGTGACATATAGTGACTGTGGGAGTGATATTAGTGTGGCCAATACGGGAGGCGTGCAAGTATCACCTCATGTAAGCTCGTCTGTGGAGAGGAAAATCATTCACCAATGTTCGGCTTTATGTTTCTGAGTTTCGTTCCCCGCCGATCACTCGTCCAGCACTCTTGCCAACAAGATCGAAAGCCCCGTCGGAGAGTAGGATAGTAATCAGTTGATGGGAGGCGGCCTTGTCGAATGGCATCCGGGAGGTACCTGGAACAACTCCGAGAAGAGGAGGCGGCCATTTTGGCCTCTGTCAGCGATTTCATTGCCAGTTACCCCTACATGAGAGGGAGTCCAACATAAAATAATTTGTTTCTTATGGGAGTGGAGAAGTCGAAGAAATTGTTGTACAGCTGATACCATTGCATTTTTTAGAATAAGAGTTTTAAGCGCTTGTAGAGCGCTAAGCGAATCTGAATAAATAACAAATGAGTTGTTTGCTAAGGATTAGAATTCGAGAAAGGGCAATCATTATAGCTGTTAACTCTGCTGTAAAAATTGAAGCATAAGGGGGAAGGGTATGGGAGAGGTTGCGGTCAGGAAAGACAGCAGAAGCGCCCACACTGTCCCCTATTTTAGAGCCGTCAGTAAACACTGGAGTAAATTCATCGTGAACTGCGGCGTGAGACAGAAATGATGCTTTTAACAGGGCAGCAGGATGGCTAGATTTGGAGAGAGATGTCAGAGCCAAGCAAATGGTAGGAGAGGGAAATAGCCAAGGTGTGTACCCTTCGTCAAAAGAGAAAGGCAGCACCTTTTGAAAAGGGATGTTGAGGAAATTAAAGATGTTATGAACCGTCTTTGCAAATGGCCAGTAATTAGGATTCTGAGGTACCTCCTGCAGAATCAGTGTCAGAGCAGACGGTATTGGGGTTTGAAAACGAAGATAACTTGTACACATGATGTATTCTCTTCAAAGAGAGAGTGGCATCACATTGGATTCAACTTCAAGGCTCACCTGGGGATCGATTAGCTCCAGTGGAGATACGGATCGCTTCGTTTTGGATGGGATCTAACAGGTGTAGTAGTGTTGTGGAGGCCTGACCATATATTGCACAGCCATAATCCAGTTTCGATCGGATTAGGGCTACGTAAAGACGTAAAAGGGATTTGCGATCAGCACCCCAAGATTTTGAGGTGAGATGACGTAACAGGTCAAGGGTGCGATGACAAGTTGTTTTTAGGTGTTTAATATGCGGTGCATATGTTAAGTGGTCATCTAGGATGAGCCCTAGAAATTTGACTTGTGAAGTTCACAGGAATGGGCGAACCATATAAGGTTAGGTTCGCTGGAAGAAGGTGGCAAGTTCTTCGATTCCCTTTTTCTTAAAAAGCACTGCTGAGGTTTTGGTGGGAGAAAAATGGAAGCCATGGGAGCTAGCCCATTGTGAAATATTTTCAATAGTTGAAGTTGCCATTCGAGAAAGGGCAGCTTGGCACCGGCTATGTATAATGCTAAGTCATCGACATATAGAGAAAAAAATTGACAGTCGCTGGAATAGAGGTAACAATATCATTAAATCCAAGAGCAAATAGTAGTACACTTAAAACACTACCCTGCGGAACGCCTTCATCCAGAGTAAAGTGGCGTGACAGAATAGAAGAGCACCGAACCTGGATAGATCTGTGTGATAAAAGGCATTTGATAAAAAGAGGGAGTTGTCCGCGGAAACCAAGCGAATGGAGTTTAAGGAGAATCCCAGTTCTCCACGTTGTGTCGTAAGCTTTTTCAAGGTCAAAAAAGACACCAAGAACCATCCCACCAGTTGAGAAGGCTTCTCGGATGTCATGGTCTAGTTTTACCAAGGGGTCCGCAGTCGAGCGATTTTTGCGGAAACCAAATTGGAAGTTTGAGAAAGCTTGACGGCTCTCCAGAACAGGGAGTAAGCGGCCAGAGACCATTTTCTCCATTAATTTACAGGAGTGACAGGTCAGCGAAATTGGTCTTTGGTTATCTGCCAATCTCGGATCTTTTAGGTTTGGGGATAAGAATTACAAAAGCTGTAGTCCAAATAGATGGAAAAGAAGATTCGATCCAGATTCTGTTATATAAATCCAGCAAAAATGCTGACGCCGAAGGATGGATATGACGGAGCATGATGTAAGAAATCATGTCTGGACCAAGGGCACCGTCTTTGCTATTTGCCAATGCAGTTTGATACTCTGCAAGTGTAAAAAGACGGTTGTAGGTATGATCTTCTCCTTTCGCTGTTGAAAAGTCTGGTAGTGCTGTGTCAGTTCTCAGTTTTTGAAAGGCTTCAGTGTAGCGGAATGAACTCGAATGGCTAGCAAAGCTATAACCTAACGCATCCGCTACCACCGCCGGAGCTGAAATCGTATCAGTTATTTCAGGCCCATAACGGAGGACTGTGGGTGAAGAGTCATTGGAGCGACGAGATATTTTCTGTGTAACTTTCCACACTAAGGGAAGGGGAGTTGTGGAGTTAACAGTCGATATGTAAGTTCGAAAATATTGTTTACGCGTTCGATTAATTCGCCGAGATCTCGCTGCGGCTGCTTTAAAAATAATCATGTTTGGGGAGCACGGGCCTTTTTGTATTGCTCAGAGTTTTTTTTTCTTCTCGGGTTGGTTTGGGCGCCCTTGGGACCACCAAGGGGTTGCCGACCGCCTGTCTGAGGAAGACTGTGGAATGCAAGCTTCCGCTGCCGAGATGACTACTTTCTGGAAGAAGCGAAAGGCATCATCAACAGTCGGAAATAGTTTATTAAAAGGAGAAAGAGGGATAGCTGTCGCCTGATAAAAAGGAGCCCACTCCGCTCGATCATAACGCCAGCTGGAGTTGGGTTTTTGCATTGGGCTTGGAGCAAGCTCGTTTAATGCTATTGGGTAATGATCGCTGCCGAATAGATAATCCAAGCGGGACCAGGTAAAACGATCCATAAGGGAATGGGAGCAAAAGGAAATGTCGATACAAGAAGAAGTGTGTGTATCTAAACGTTCATAGGTTGGGAGTCCTGTGTTAAGGCATCCCAGGGAAAAAGGGGTTAGGAGATCTATTAAGATCTTGGACTTAGATGAAGTGACAGAGTCACCCCATAAGGGGTGGCGGAGGTTGAAGTCACCTAGTATAACAACTGGAGCAGGGAGCTGTTTAAAAAGATCTGCTAAGTCGACCTTAGTAAATTCACTACTTGGAGCCAAGTAGATTGAACATATAGTAAGGTCGATGGATAAGTGAAGTCTTGCCGCTACTGCATGAAGTTTGGTTTGGAGAGGGACTGGGGAATAGGGGATAGATTTGTGAATGAGTATTCCTGCTCCTCCCCTATCATTGTCACCTCTTTCTATAGAAGTTAACGGCGATTTATATTCAGATGGTTGAAGGAAGTCACGATGACATAGTCGGAGTTCTTGCAAACATATACACTTTGGTGTACATATGTTTATTAGTTGAACAAGTTCTTCGAAATTAGAGTAATATCCACGACAATTCCATTGAAGGAAAGTAGTCATGGTGAGTTATTAATGTTATGATGGTGGTCTATTAGAGACAATTGTCTCTATGTGACTGGGGTAATGTTAGAGGTGGGTTCGGATTGAGAGGGAAGGTTGAGACGTGGGTCTCGGCGAGGAGGGGGAACAAAACCTGGGGGGCCAGGGTAGTCATACACCAGAGATTTGTTAGGTTGTATGACGTCTTTTAGGGAGGAGTTTTCAGATGTATTTGGTGAAAGAGCTTCACCATGAATGCGAGATAAGTTGAATTCAACTGAATCCAACTTGTTATGTGGGTTTGGTTGGTTAATAGAAGAGCATTCGTAATGCTCATATTTATTAGTGAGAGCAGTTTCAGAATCCGCTTGGCAAGCAGATTCAGAAATGTGGGAGGGGCATGGAGTTGTTTCCATGGAAATGGGGAAGGAAGGTGTATCCAGAAGGGTATTGTCTTTTTGAGAATGTATTGGGGTTACGACATCGATTTCCAATATGGGATTCGATGAATTGGCAAGGTCTGATTCTGGAGAATTTTCCAGTACTTCATCATGCGGGTGATTTTGGGAAATTGGGTAGTTTGATTGGAGAATGGGGACCTCTGGGTCCATCTTCATGCCTCCATCAGACCCAGAACGTTTAGAGCGTTTGCGACGTTTACGTTGAACAGTTTTCCATTCACCTTTTTCGGAAGTGCAGGAAGCATTAGAAAGAGAATGGGTCATCGCATCAAGCTCCATTTGGGAGATTATCCATTTCATCCGCTAGGGTATAGAATCCCTTAGAGAGGGCTGATAAAGGAAACTCGGGAGAAGAATTATAGGAAGAATCAGAGGAACTAAAACTGTCTTGTAGACTATTAGATGATTGGTTGGTGAGTTGTTCATTAGTTGGGATTACTTGGGCACAGTCTATTAAAGCCTTTGCATTTGTCTCAGAAGTAGACTTATGGCGAGGTCTCTTCTGAGTTGCGTTTTTTACATCTGGGGTTACTGTGTTATTGTTTAAGAATTCGGTTGCTCTATATTTTAGCGAATAATCTTTAACTTGGCGACTATTCTTTTCTGTGTGTTTTAAAACATCTTTACTCAGGGGTTTTAGTAATAGTGGGAGGCGAATTAAGGGACAAAGAGACCGTCCTCTTGCATAAGTTTGGTGAACCAGTTTGGTGAGTATGGGACAGTGTGTCTTGGCAGGAAGTGTTTTCCAAATTTTGTATTGGATGAGCTAGCTTAGTTTCATTGGTAGCTTGTTGAGAGTTAATGCTCAGGATAGGCTTGTTGATGGCTCCTTGGACGGGAGATTGAATCAAGGGCTGCTTTTGTGCTCTTTGAGAAGTTGGTAGTGTGGGCAGTACAGGTAGACTGGTTGCAGTACTTGCCTGAGTTTCAACGGAATTTAAGAGAGGAGTTCTATTAGGAGAGGGTTGTGTTGGCGGATTAACACGTGAAGGCGTTGGGGTAGCTGTAATTGTGGCGTAAGATTGATTTTGATTTGTCTGATATTTTTCATTGAGCTGGCGTATAGCATCTCTCCTGCTCAATTTATGTATAGTACATAGCTCTAAAACCTCCTGTTCAAACAGGTAAGACGGGCATTTGAAAGAGGAAGCACTGTGGGGTCCTTTACAGTTTTTGCATTTAGGGGTATTTTCACATGGAGTGTGAAATAATTCTCCGCAGATTGGGCATATGTCTTCCTGTCCCCTACAGTATTTTCGGGGATGACCAAACCGTTGACATTTGAAGCAACGTCTGGGTCGAGGGATAAACGTGCGAACACTGTAACTTGTGAACCCTATTTTTACCTTTGTAGGTGGATAAGGGGTGTTAAAGGTCAGTAGTAAACGGGGGTTTGGTTTGTCAGGAGTTTCCCGGCGAGGGGGAAATCTATAAATGTTTGTGACGGAAAATCTTTTCTGTTGGAGTTCTTCCAAAACGACAGCTGTGTTTTCGTCTCTCTGAATAGGACAATAAATAGTGCCTTTAGATGTGTTTCTTATGTCATCAGGAGTAGAAATAATAGGAACATCTCCAAGAGACGTTAAGGATGACAGAATGGAACTTTGATTTCGGTTAGTAGCTTTTACGAGAATGGACCCATTCCTCATCAATGTGACTGGAGGGTCTTCAACTCCTAGGGCTTTTTCGAGTGCTCTACTGAGAGGAATGGTTCTGTGCTCAGTAAGAGTTTTGGAGGTAGCGGATCGTAGTATGTAATACATCGGGAATGACATGTCTGCTGACATTCCTGGAGGGGGTGCAGCATATGGAGTAAACGAATGAGAACGACTATTACGGGGGGCACCTTTACGGGATTGCCCGGGCCGTTGGGGCACCTGGGGTGTTTGGGGTTTGCTGGTCGACGAATCGATGAAATTTTGCAAAGGACCCTCAGGTGTAGGAGAAGGAAGTACAGCATAGGTACCAGGTCTAGAAGTAGTAGGGACCATGGTATGGCCAGGCAGGGAAGCTGACAGATGGTAATTGTTTAACTCACCTTTATTTAAACTCGTTATTTCATTTAAAGACTTTTCCATAAAAATTTTTACCACAAACTTCGTCTCCATGGATGAACAGCATAGCAATAAAGCAAATGAGATATAAATGTAAATAACAGGATGGACTGGAAAGGCATATATTTCATAAGGGAGGGTAATCCTTCTCTCCATAGCAGGTCACAGTCCAGAGACCCACACAACCACCCGGACCCCACCCCGTAGGGTGGGCTGTGGATGTGGCCTCGGAAGATCCTCCCAAACCTTTACGTGGGGTCCCACCCGTGTACCACACGGCACCTAATGTCTTCGCGTAAAGTCCGAGATTATACACCAAAGTGCAGAACAGCCTCCTCAGTGGTTAGCCAAGGCTCAGGTTCCCTACAATTGGCGGCCCGGTCAGAGGTGAGCGTAAATGACCGGTTTTTCAACTGTACCCTCATCCACGGGGAGGAAGTGTGAACTGTAAACCCGTGCGGGAAGAGGCACCAGATAGCCCAAGGGGCTGTGATGGGAAAAGGGGAGGGTAACCTTATACAAAAATTAAAGGGACTTATGGGTGGGGAATTAAAAAAAAAAAAAAAAAAACGCCTCTTCGCTCTAGGACGCTGAAGGGCGGGTGGTATATCCGTATATCCCGCCCAACAGCATCCCAGAGAGCCCCCCAACCACTACACGGTGAGCGACCGACTGGGGGGATATATATATATATATATATATAAGTAGTATAATCGATCGCTACCTTATATATATATATATATATATATATATATATATATATATAGTATATATATATATATATATATATATATATATATATATATATATCTATATATATATATATATATATACAATATATATATATTACCACCCGCCCTTCAGCGTCCTAGAGCGAAGAAGCGTTTTTTTTTTTTTTTTTTTTCCTCCAGAGAGGTAGATGAACGCCAATGACACCCTTCCTTACGGAGGGGGCATCTGGCGTCATCTGTGCTGAAGGGGTGTGAGCCGCATCACTTGTTCGTGATTCGGTGCACACGACCCAGCACTAGGTTTGGGTCTTTTTCCCTGACCCCTCTGGAACATCTATAATAAGAGACTCCCCGCCGCTTAGCGCGGTCCTCCGGGCACAAACCTCATAGGGCTCGACACCCATGAGGGGGGACCCCTTTAATATAATATACACATGGATAACCTTACGAAGCCTCGGAAACTGATGGATTTAAAGATTCCCGAACCTGGACCGATAAATGGACTTACTCTTTTGAATTGCACTTCGGACATTGATGCCGTGTCTCCCCCCACTTCACCTGGAAGGCCTCTGCCTGTCTCCGGCGATCAGTCGCCTGGCACGCCCTCTGCACCCCAGGTGCTCAAACGATCGGGGCAATCCCGCAAAGGTGCCCCTCGTCACAGTCGTTCTCATTCGTTCACTCCATATGCTGCACCCCTCCAGGAATGTCAGCAGATACATCATTCCCGATGTATCACATACTGCGATCCACTACCTCCAAAGCTCTTACTGAGCACAGAACCATTTTTATCAGTAATGCACTTGAAAAAGTTTTAGGCGTTGAAGACCCTCCAGTCACATTAATGAGAAATGGGTCCATTCTCGTACAAGCTACTACCCGAAATCAAAGTTCTATTCTGTCATCCTTAACGTCTCTCGCAGATATTCCTCTTATTTCTACTCCCGATGAAATAAGAAACACATCTAAAGGCACTATTTACTGTTATGAACAGAAAGACGAAGATACAGCTGTCATCATGGAAAATCTCCAACAGAAAAGATTTTCCGTTACAAACGTTTATAGATTTCCCCCTCGTCGGGACACTCCTGACAAACCAAATCCTCGTTTACTGCTAACCTTTAATACCCCTTATCCACCTACAAAGGTAAAAATAGGGTTTACAAGCCACAGTGTTCGCACGTTTGTCCCTCGACCCAGACGTTGCTTTAAATGTCAACGGTTTGGTCATCCCCGAAAATACTGTAGGGGACCGGATGAAATATGCCCAGTCTGCGGAGAATTATTTCACATTCCCTGTGAAAATACCCCTAACTGTAGAAACTGTGGAGGACCCCACAGTGCTTCTTCTTTCAAATGCCCATCTTACCTGTTTGAACAGGAGGTTTTGGAATTATGTACCATACACAAAATGAGCAGGAGAGATGCCATACGCCAGCTTGATGAAAAATATCCTACAAGACCAAAGCGATCCTACGCCACAATCACTGCTGCCCCCACTCCTCAGCGTGCTAATCCACCCACACAAACTCATCCCAGCAGAACTCCTCCCCAAAATCCCAGCGAAACTCAGGCAGCTACTGTATCCTATCTGCCTGTATTGTCCACGCCACCGACTCCTCAAATTGAACAAAAGCAGCCCTTGACTCAATCTCTTGTCCAAAAAGCCATTAACAACCCTATCCCGAGTACTAACCTTCAACAAACCAGCAATGAAACTGAGCTGGTTCATCCAACACAAATCTTGGAAAACACTTCTTTTCAAGACACACTGTCCCATGCCTACCCAATGAGTTCTCCAAACTTATGTAAGAGGACTGTCTCTTTGTCCCTTGATTCGCCTCCCACCGTTACTCAAATTCCTGAAAAAGATGTCCCCAAACGCAAAGAAAAGAATAATCGCCAAGCTAAAGATTATTCGTTAAAATATAGAGCGTCCGAATTTCTAAACAAAAACACACTAACCCCAGACGTAACAAATGTAACTCAGAAGAGACCTCGCCATAAGTCCACTCAAGGGACAAAAGCAACTACTTTAATAGATTGTACCCAAGCAATCGCAGCTATCGGACAGCCTACCAATGAACCCTCTAATAGTTTGCAGGATAATTCTAGCTCTTCCGAGTCTTCCTATAATTCTTCTTCTGAATTTCCCATCTCAGCACTCCCCAAGGGATTCTATATCTTAACAGATGAAATGGAAAACAGCTCCCAAATGGAGCTTGATGTGATGAACCACTCTCTTTCTAATACTTCCTGCGCTTCCGAGAAGGGCGAATGGAAGACTGTCCAACGCAAACGCCGCAAGCGCTCTAAGCGCTCTGGTTCTATTGGAGGCATGAAGGGAGACCCAGAGGTCCCCATTCCTAACTTAAATCGTCCAATCTCCCAAAATCACTCCCACGACGAATTACTAGCAAAGTCTCCAGTATCGGACCTTGTCAATCCAACGAATCCCATATTGGAACCCTTTATCGCGACCCCAACTCCTTCTCAAAAAGATGACACCTTTCCGGTAACATCTTCCTTCCCCAGTTCCATGGAAGCAACTCCACATCCCTTACACATTTCTGAATCTGCTTACTTGGCAGATACTGATTCCACTCCCATTGATAAACACGAGCATTTTGGTTGCTCTTCTATTGACCAATCAAACCCACATAATAAGTTGGACTTGGTTGAACTCAACTTATCTCGCATTCATGGCGAAATCCCCCCACCAGATAAAACTGAAAACCCCTTTCCAAAAGAAGTCGCAAAACACAAATCTCTGGTGTATGACTATTTTTTACCACCAGGATTTGTTGCTCCTCCTCGTCGAGATCCACGTCTCAACCTTTCCTCTCCATCTGAATCTACCTCCAATACTACCCCTAGTCACATAGAGACAATAGTCTCAAAAAGATCATCATCATAACATTTACAACAATACAGCATGGCCACCTTCCTTCAATGGAATTGTCGTGGCTACTATTCTAATTTTGAAGAACTTGTTCAACTAATAAACATATGCACACCAAAGTGCATATGTTTGCAAGAACTTCGACTATGTCATCGTGACTTCTTTCAACCGTCGGAATATAAATCGCCGCTAATCTCTATAGAAAGAGGTGACAATGATAGGGGAGGTGCAGGAATACTCATTCATAAATCTGTCCCCTATTCTCCAGTCCCTCTTCAAACTAAACTTCATGCAGTAGCAGCACGAATTCATTTGTCTACCGACCTTACTATCTGCTCAATCTACTTGGCTCTGAGTAGTGAATTTACTAAGGTCGACTTAGTTGATCTTTTTAAACAACTCCCTTCTCCGGTTATTATACTAGGAGACTTCAACCTCCGCCACCCCTTATGGGGCGACTATGTCACTTCATCTAAGTCCAATATCCTTGTAGATCTTTTAACCTCCTTTTCCCTGGGATGCCTTAACACAGGACTCCCTACATATGAACGTCTAGATACACACACTTCTTCCTGTATTGATATTTCCCTTTGTTCCCATTCCCTTATGGATCGCTTTACCTGGTCCCGCTTTGATTATTTATACGGCAGTGACCATTACCCAATAGCTTTAAATGAGCTTGTACCTAGCCCAATGTTAAAACCTAACTCCAGCTGGCGTTACGACCGAGCGGAGTGGGCTCCTTTTTATCAAGCCACAGCTATCCCACTTTCTCCCTTCAATAACCGGTTTCCGACTGTAGATGATGCATTTCGCTTTTTCCAGCAAGTCGTCATCTCGGCAGCGGAAGCTTGCATTCCGCAATCTTCCGCAGGCAAGCGGTCGGCAACCCCTTGGTGGTCCCAAGAGTGCGCACAAGCTAACCGCGAGAAGAAGAAACTGTACAGGCAATACAAAAAGGCCCGTACTACCCCAAACATGATCATTTTTAAAGCAGCTGCGGCAAGATCTCGGCGAATTAATCGTCAAACGCGTAAACAATATTTTCGAACTTACATATCGACTGTTAACTCCACAACTCCCCTTCCTTTAGTGTGGAAAGTTACACGTATATATCGTCGCTCCAACAACAACTCACCCACAGTCCTCCGTTATGGGCCTGATATAACTGACACGATCTCCGCTCCTGCTGCTGTTGCAGATGCATTAGGTTATAGTTTCGCTAGCCACTCTAGTTCTTTCCGCTATCCTGAAGCCTTTCAAAAATTGAGAACTAACACTGCACTGCCAGACTTTTCAACAGCGAAAGGGGAAGATCATACCTACAACCGTCTTTTTACACTTGCAGAGGCATCCCTCAGCATCAGCATTTTTGCTGGATCTATATAACAGAATCTGGATCGAATCCTCTTTTCCATCTATTTGGACTACAGCTTTTGTAATTCCTATCCCCAAACCTGGAAAAGATCCGAAGCTGGCGGATAACCAAAGACCAATTTCACTGACCTGCCATACCTGTAAATTAATGGAGAAAATGGTTTCAGGCCACTTTCTCCCTGTTCTGGAGAGTCGCCAAGCTTTTTCAAACTTCCAGTTTGGCTTTCGCAAAAATCGTTCAACCGCGGACCCCTTGTTAAAACTAGACCATGACATCCGGGAAGCCTTCTCAACTGGTGGGATGGTTCTTGGTGTCTTCTTTGACCTTGAAAAAGCTTATGATACAACGTGGAGAACTGGGATTCTCCTTAAACTCCATTTGCTCGGCTTTCGCGGACAACTCCCTCTTTTCATTAAATGTCTTTTGTCAAACAGATCCATCCAAGTTCGGTGCTCTTCTATTCTGTCACGCCACTTTACTCTGGATGAAGGCGTTCCGCAGGGTAGTGTTCTAAGTGTACTACTATTTGCTCTCGGATTTAATGATATTGTTACTTCTATCCCAGCGACGGTTAATTTTTCTCTCTATGTTGATGACCTTGCGTTATATATAGCTGGTGCCAAGCTGCCTTTTCTCGAACGGCAGCTCCAACTAGCTATTGAGAATATTTCACAATGGGGTAACTCCCATGGCTTCCATTTTTCTCCCACTAAAACCTCAGCAGTGCTTTTTAAGAAAAAAGGGAATCGAAGAACTTGCCACCTTCTTCCAGCGAACCTAACCTTATATGGTTCGCCTATTCCTGTAACTTCACAGGTCAAATTTCTAGGGCTCATCCTAGATGACCACTTAACATATGCACCGCATATTAAACACCTAAAAACAACTTGTCATCGCGCCCTTGACCTGTTACGTCATCTCGCCTCAAAATCTTGGGGTGCTGATCGCAAATCCCTTTTACGTCTTTACGTAGCCCTAATCCGATCGAAACTGGATTATGGCTGTGCAGTATATGGTCAGGCCTCCACAACACTACTACACCTGTTAGATCCCATCCAAAACGAAGCGATCTGTATCTCCACTGGAGCTTTTCGATCGTCCCCCCAGGTGAGCCTTGAAGTTGAAGCCAATGTGATGCCACTCTCTCTTCGAAGAGAATACATCATGTGCACTAGTTATCTTCGTTTTCAAACCCCAATACCGTCTGCTCTGACACCGATTCTGCAGGAGATACCTCAGAATCCTAATTACTGGCCATTTGCAAACACGGTTCATAACATCCTTAATTTCCTTAACATCCCTTTACAAAAGGTGCTGCCTTTCTCATACGATGAAGGATACACACCTTGGTTATTCCCTGCTCCCACCATTTGCTTGGCTCTGACCTCTCTCTCCAAATCTAGCCATTCTGCTGCCTTGTTAAAGGCATCATTCCTGTCTCATTCCGCAGCTCATGATGAGTTTACTCCAGTATTTACTGACGGCTCTCTAAAACCGGGAACAGTGTGGGCTCATCTGCTATCTTTCCTGATCGCAACCTTTCCCATACCCTCCCCTCATGCTTCAATTTTCACAGCAGAATTAATGGCTATAATGATTGCCCTCGAATTCTAATCCTTAACCAAAACCACTCTTATGTCATTTATTAGGATTCGCTCAGCGCCCTCAGCTTTGCAAAACCCTTATCTAAAAACACAATGGTATCTGCTGTGCAGCAATTTCTTCGGTTGCCCATTCCCGCAAGAAACAAATTATTTCATGTTGGACCCCTCTCAGGGGTAACTGGCAATGAAATCGCTGACAGAGAGGCCAAATGGCCCCATCAACATTTCGGAGTTGTTCCAGGTACCTCCCGGATGCCATTCGACAAGGCTACCTCCCATCAACCGATTACTATCCTGCTCTCCGACAAGGTTTTAGATCTTATTGGCAAGAGC
>JABUQX010044960.1:10000-25000 GCA_015478945.1 Trachelipus rathkii | reverse complement strand
ATGAGATATTTTGAGTTGTTGATGATTTGGGAAAGGAATCTTTGACAGTAGGGGGAGGGATCTTTGAAATAATCATTTATAATACCCCAATGATGCACCCCACAGTGGCCACTACAGGAATAGACCCCAGAATAATATAAAAAAAAGCAGTGTATTTGCAAAAAAGTATGAGAAACTAATTTTACTATTAACCCTTAAATCCAATATTCCAAAAAATAAAATATTACTCTCTAAGAAACATTTCAACAAAATTACTGTAAAAAAAACAAACAAACAAACAAATGCTGAACATGAAATATATAAGAGACTGCTTATGGTGCCTCAATCTACATTGCAAATAAGGAGAAAAAGAGTTGCCATTGAGAATTATTGGGAACTATGAATTTTGGTCTATAGATTAAAAAAAAAAAGTTTTTCAAATATAGAACAAACCAGTAGACAGAAAAACACTTCAAAAGTTGATGTTTTTAGAGTTCGGAAAGCTTCATTTTGCTTTTTGTATGATGCAGATTTGAAGAAAATTAAGGAATTGTGCAGATTTTCAACACTTGGCTTTTCTACCACCAAATCCCAGCCAAGATCAAAACTTCCCCTAATAAAGTTAATTATTTTCTTTATTGATTCCCAAACTCATCTGGCCAGTATGTACAAGTGTTTTGGGTTACCTCTACTCTTCCTGTTGTATTGATCATGGGAGGTCATCATCTATTCTAGTGTTGAATATATAGTCAACACAAACAGCATGAGTGTTTTCCTCTATCATTTTAATGATTGTTCCTCTCATGATTTCTATCTTTCTTCTTAGGTCTTCATTTAAATGTATTAAAGTGTAGTCATATCTTAATACATTCACTTCTGTAATGTTCACATGTTTTCCTTATTTCATCATCATCTTAATCATTTTCTCTCTCTATTAAGAGTGATAGGCCTTTCTGAAGTACTGATACCACAAATGACCAGTTATACTAGAAGGTATTGTTAAAATATTTTAACATTAGCCTTCAATCTAATCTACCGCAAAATTTTCAGAACATCTTTATTTTTATTTTCTTTTAGGTGTTTTTCTATTTTATTCTTTAATATGGATGTAGTTGTGCAAAAAGGAACCAAGTCACATAACATTAAAACTGAGATATTGAACTTCAAAGTTTATGTTAAACATATAAATGAAGGGAATGAGGATTGGTTCAAACAATTTAATTACTATATTAACTTACATGTAGGTTGGACCTATTTAAAATGTACTTTTGACATTTTACTACACTGGTGACATTACTCTAGATTTTCAATTTTGTGGAATGAAGAAGTGGTACAAAATGTGTGTGGGTTTGATGACATAAGAAGAAATAGGTATTTTGGGAATGAGGTAAAATTGAAGGAAAGAGCTAATAAGTAGAGTGAATAGTTGAAAATTGGTAAATCAGTAGCTACCTATCTAGATGGAGCAATGATAAAGAATGGATGCGAGATTGTGATTGACTGAATGTGGAAGTTGTGTAAAAAAGTGTTTGTGGAGGGTGTAGTTCCGGAGAAGCAGTGATAGTACCTTTGTATAAGGGTAAGGGAGATAAAATGAATTATGGTGCATCTGAAAGCTCTTGAGTTGCTCTTTTTAGAAATTGTAAAAACAAAACCATCAAAGATGGACCAGTTGAGATTTAGGCTCTCAAACATACCCCAAAAATCACCAAAAAAAAAATTTGTAATAATTGTGAAGAGGGATAATTTTTGAACTAAGCATCCTCCAAGCATAATATTTCCAATTTCTGTACATAATTATGTACCATACTGTTTCATATCACCAAGTTTGGTGCCATTCTATGCAACCACTCTGAAAAATAATATTGACTCAAAGTTTGATTTTTTGTCACTGCAAACTTAGTGTTTCACAAATTTTGTGCTCATATAGCTCATAATAGGGAATAGATAGATACTTTACAGTTATATATTCTGATTCACTGGAAAAATTTGCCCCAGTGAGTGAATTTTCAAGTCAATAGCTCTTCAAATTTTTTCATAAATCAAGGTCAAAGTTGCCAAAAGTGATATGCGACTTCCGAGTGAAAATGACAACCTTTGCTTTAAGGTGTTAGAAAATGTTAACAAAAATAGATATGGACCTCAAATTTTGCACAATTTCATCCAAAGCCTTAAAGAACATCACTGTAAAATTTCATCAAATTTGGAGATGGCAAGGCACCCTTGGTCCACTTGACATGGAATCACCCAAATGGACAATCTTAGGAGCCTTCTAGGAATGAAAAAAAATTGATAAATTGAGGAAATGAACGCATTAGGGAGTTTTGTGGCTTGGCAAAAGGAGTAAATGAGTATATTAAGGTGGTTTGGTCACTTGGAAAGGATGGATAGTAGTCAATTGGTTAAGTTGTTGTATAGCTAAGTGAGTGTATTGGGAAGGAAGGAACCAGCTGAGATACCAAAGAAAAAATGATCCAAGTCAGTAATAGAGAGTCTGAAGGGAAGGTATGTGAATTTGGTTCATGCAAGAGGAATGGTGAATAATAGAAGTTAATGGTGTGGTTTTGTGAGTGGGCATGGTTTCAGTGGATGAAGCTCTAGGGTGAAATTTTAACTTCCTTAGTTTCACACTGAAGGGTATGGGGGATGATATGGAAGGGGGGGGGGCTTTCTTGGTGACTTAGGTCATGTTTTTCTTCTTAACTATTCTGTTTGTGGTGCATGTTTGTGCATCCCACCCCCAAGCTGAGGGGAGGCTAATTAATGGATGGATGGTTCCTTTTTGCATACCTACTTCCGTGATGGCTCTAGAGACGAAATTTGGGGGCTACAAATCTAAATATATGATAACTAATAATAATAATATTTTCAATAGCTGCAAAAGCATGTATGCTAAGAAAAAAAAAAATAATAATGAAATAATTTTCAATAGCAGCAAAAGCATTGTAAGCTGTTGTTGATATTAAAATTATTATTATTATTATTATTATTATTATAATTATTATTATTATTATTATTATTATTATTATTATTATTATTATTATTATTATTATCATTATCATTATCATTATTATTATTATTATTATTAATTTTAGATCTGTACCCCTCTCCACCCTCACCCCCAAAAAATATATATATCTAGAGCCACCACTGAACACATCCATGTACTTATGAAATACTTAAAATAATTATAACGATTATTATTACCAAGAATTATTTCATTTTATTTTTCAAATTGTTAGGGTAGTTAATCAGATTAATGCATTGTGGTGGATATATATATATATATATATATATATATATATATATATATATATATATATATATATATATATATATATATATATATATATATATATATATATATATATATATATATATATATATATATATGTACAAAAATTTTGTAAACCACACAAAACAATTTTTAGTAGTTTCATTTTGTTTATCATTTAAAAAAATTATGTAGATTATGGCAGAGAGTATGACTAAGATAAAACTCGCTTTTTTAGGGACAACTTATAATAAAGATTTATTACTTTTAACTTATTATTTTTGCATGCTTATTGCGATTACATGATTTTTCATAATTTGTATGTTGGTAATTTGTGAATGTCACTTGTTTTTTATGGTAAGTTATAATTTCATTTTTAGGTCATTAAAGATTGGTCTAGCAATTTCAACTGATTATTGGTGGACAACCTACGGGTTGGACGAAGATTCTGATGAGTATGCTGAAGCCCTGAGAAAATCGCATTCCAGATCTGCAGAAAGAATTCTCCAAGGTTGTCTAAAAGTAATATTTTCAATTTGCATCTTGTAATTATACTGTGTATAATAATTGGTTATTAAATCTAAACCATTTGTAATTAATTTTAATAAAATTTAAAACTGAAAAATTAGTTCAAATAATGATCTTTTGCAGAATGAATGTTTATTAACATTAATTTTTTCTTTTTGCCAGAATGGTGGTCTTTATGTAAAACTTGGTCAGGGATTAGTATCAATGAACCATATCTTACCAAAGGAATACTCAGAAATTTTAAAAGTATGATTTTATATATATATATATATATATATATATATATATATATATATATATATATATATATATATATATATATATATATATATATATATATATATATAATTATATATATATTCTTATTATTATATATAATTATATTTGTATATTTATTGAGCAAAACAGAAAAATAAGATTAGATATACTAAATCTTTATGATTATTAAATAAATTAAAGATTAGTATTATATATATATATATATATATGTGGATGTAGATACTAGATACAATATTAATATATTTATATAATATATATATATTTATTATTTATATTATTATTATTATTATTATTATTAATATAATTTAAAAAAAATATACAAAAATTATATATATATATATATATATATATATATATATATATATATATATATATATATATATATATATATATATATATATGTATATAGGTGATAGTGAATGTGTGTGGGTTTGATGGTGCAAGAAGGAATAGGTATTTTGGGGATGAGGTCATTAGCAAGGAGGAGGTAATGGGTAGAGTGAGAAAGTTGAAGAATGGTAAATTTGCAGGTATAGATGAAATTACTAGTGAAATGATCAAGAACGGAGGCGAGATGGTGATTGATTGGATTTGGAAGTTGTGTAATAAAGCTTTTATGGAGGGTATAGTTCCGAGGGATTGGAGGAGAGCAGTAATAGTACCCTTATATAAGGGTAAGGGAGATAAAGGGAACTGTAGGAATTATAGGGGAATTAGTTTATTGAGTGTTGTAGGGAAGATATATGCTGGTATTTTAGTCGAAAGAGTGCGTCGAGTGACTGAAGGACTGATTGGTGAAGAACAAGGTGCGTTTAGAGTGGTAGAGGGTGTGTGGATCAAATCTTTACATTGAAACAAATGAGGGAGGAGAAGAAGAATAAATTGTATGTAGGTTTTATGGATTTGCAACAGGCGTATGATAGGATTAAAAGGGAAGCTCTATGGCAGGTGTTAGTAATGTATGGTGTTGGTAGGCTTCTGAATGGAATCAAAAGTATGTATGACGATAGTGAAGCGTGTGTAAGAATAAATGGTGTCAAAAGTGATTGGTTTAATATTAATAGCAGAGTGAGGCAGGGATATGTTATGTCCCCTTGGTTATTCAATTTGTATATGGATGGGGTTATGAAAGAATTAGAGGTGGGGGTGGCAGGGGATGATGTTAGAATGATGGAGAATGGAGGTGAGTGGAGGGTGCCTTACCTATTATATGCGGATGATTTGGTTTTGTGTGGTGAATCTGAAGAGAGTTTGAGAGGATTGGTAGAGAGATTTGGCAGGGTGTGTAAAAGGAGGGGTTTGAAAGTAATCGTAGATAAGAGTAAGGTTATGGTTGTAAGTGAGACAGTCCTCGGTGTGAAGTTATGTTAGATGGTGAGCAGCTGGAACAAGTGTCTGAGTTTAAATATTTAGGATATATGTTGGATGAAAAGGAAAAGGATGATGCCGAGTGTAGTTTTAAAGTTATGAATGGCAGGAAGGTGGCTCGTGCAATTAAATCGTTGGTGGACTTAAGGGACTAAGTGTGCTAGGTCTTACATGAGGGTATGTTGTTACCTGTGTTAATGTATAGTAGTGAGACTATGGTCTGGAATAGGAGGTATAGATCTAAAGTTCAACGTGTTCAGATGGACAATCTTAGGGGCTTGTTAGGTGTGAAAAGAATTGATAAAATGAGGAATGAACGTATTAGAGAGTTATGTGGTGTGAAGAAAGGGATAAATGAGAGAATAAATGAAAGTATGTTGAGATGGTTTGGTCATGTGGAAAGGATGAATGACAGTCAGTTGGTTAAGCGGATGTGTAGTATATATATATATATATATATATATATATATATATATATATATATATATATATAATATATATATATATATATATATATATATATATATATATATATATATAAATATAAAATATATATATATATATATATATATATATATATATATATATATATATATATATATATATATATATATATATATATATATATATATATATATATATATATATATATATATATATATATATATATATATATATATATATATTATATATATATATATATTATTATTATTTTAGTAAGTTTGCAGGACCCACCACGGCTCACAAAGCGGCGATATATATATATATATATATATATATATATATATAGTATATATATATATATATATATATATATATATATATATATATATATATATATATATATATATATATATATATATATGATAGTGATGCGTGTGTAAGAAATGGAGTAAAAAGTGGTTGATTTTAATATTAAAAGCTGAGTGAGGCAGAGATGTGTTATTTCTCCCTGGTTATTTAATTTTTATATGGATGGAGTTATGAAAGAATTAGAGGTGGAGATGGCAGGGGAAGGTGTTTGAACTGATGGAGAATGGAAGAGAATGGAAGGTGACCTGCCTGTATGCTGGGGATTTGGTTTTGTGTGGTGAATCTGAAGAGAGTTTGGCAGGGTGTGTAAATGGAGGGGTTTGAAAGTAAATGTAGTATGGTTTTGTTAACCAGTGCTTCGATATATATATATATAGTATATATATATATATATATATATATATATATATATATATATATGTATATATATATATATTACTATTATATATATATATATATATATATATAGTATATATATATATATATATATATATATATATATATATATATATATATATATATATATATATATATATATATATATATATATATATATATATATATATATAGTAGGCTATATTTATAGGGATTAAAGTATCAGTATTGGGATCAGCAAAAATTTTAGTATCAGTATCGGTAGTGATCGGTATTGAAAAAATTGTACGTACTTGTATCGGTATCGGACTAAAATTTTGATATTAGTGCAATTTTAGTTTATAATATACTAGTGGAATACCCACCATAAAAATCTATATTAAAATAAATAAATGTTTATAATAAATAACTCGCCTAGTAATTAGGATCTCTGAAGTTCCTCTGGGCTTTTTCTATCGTTCAAGATCTAATAAAAGGGGACTCGATGCATTTGGCCACATTTACCACCTGACTGAAAAAAGATCATCTGCTTCTATATTATATTTTTCTTCCCATCCACCATTTAAAGACTCAGGGACAGAAATTTACTAACTCTAAATAGCAGATCAATATTCAGCAAAATAGTTTTACTTTTAATCAATATGAGGGATGAGAAAACGCACTATCTTTTTAGTTTTATTTAACTTACCGACTAAGTTGTACAAAAATATTAATTTTTTTTTAGCTAATTCTCTACTTAAGATTAGAGATAAATTGTATCTTTGGTTTGTGTGAGATCTTAACTAAATGACTTTTAATCTTTATTGAACATATCGTGAATTCTAAATGTATTGGAATGGATTATTTTAGTTTAACTCTACAAGTTATCCTTATGTAGCCACAAACTATATACATTCAGCTATCTACTCTGTGTGGTAAATTAGTACAACTATAATCAGCTCAATTTTTCCCCTACTTCAGAACTACTTCCGCTATTTTAATGCCAAAAACTAGTACTACTGATGAGGTAATTCAGACTGAACTGAGACCACCAGCAACCTCTGACCTCAACAATAGAATAAATAATCTAATCAACTTAAACAAGAAAAAGAATTGGCAACAATACACCCAAAAACACTAAACCATAAGACCTGCACAACAATAATAATATTCCACAATAAAAAAAAAATCCTACTTTGCACCCTCAACCCCCTCCAACCCATAAAGCTATCTGTAAACAAAATTTAATAATTCCTAGCCCAAAAATCCAACGCAATATTATTAACCAAATTTATTTAAAAATCCCCCATAAGCCCACAATCCACACTAATAAACAATTAAATGACTTAAAAGTTAAAAAACCAATCAAGAAGACACCCCACCCCACCCCACCCACCCCATTCACTCTCCTATCAAAAACTTTAAAAACTCACAAGCAGTTGGACCAAATGAAATATCCAATATTCATCTGAAACACTTGGAAAGCAAAGCTATCGCAGCCCTAACTCAAATATTAACGTTGCATGGCAAACTAACACTCTCCTCCCACCACTCTTGAAATATGCATATAATCCTGTACTAAAGCCAAACAAATTACTTAACAACCCAGTGTCGTAGAGACCTATATTTTTGCTCTCTATGATATCCATTTCAAAGTATTAAAAAAAATAATAATCCTAACCAGAATATCTCCCTTCATCCCCTTATCAAACTCACAACATGAATTTAGGCAAAAACACTCCACTACCACTCTCTCCTAACCGATCTAACACAACACATCCCTACTGCTTTTAACCAAACTCCTCCCCTTCTCGCACTCTACTGGTAACAGTAGGCAATAAAAAGGCATTTGATATATTGTTTGAATCTTTGTTATCCAATAAAAACTATTTCATAACAAAGAATAATCATTGTTAATTGATATAAAATGTACACTAGCTTGAACACACATTATTTCATAAATATAAATTATAAACTTACCATAGGTCACCTCTCCGGCACAAAAAAAAAATTGGCTACAAAGATAAAGCTTCTATGTCTCTGTTGAATTATGGTAAGGACGAAAAACTGCCTTATATCACTAGAAACATTATTTTTCATTATAAAATTGCTTAAATTGTAGTAAAAGAAAGTGGTTTATTTTTAATTATATTTTTAGTAAAGTTGTATATTGTGTATGATTAAACATACACTGGGCTTTATTTAGTCAGTTAAATTATTATTACTATTATTATTCATCCACCTTCTTTCCCCAAGACTGAGGGTAAGGTGCGTACCATGCACTGGAAACAGAAAAATAGTAGAAGAACATGAGACAAGTCGAAAAGAAACCCCAGTTTTACCGCCCCCTCTATACCTATTAGTGAGAACTCGTCGCAGTCGAAAAATCCACCATAGAGCTTCACGGGACCGCGAATGGACCCTCACTATGGCATCTCGTCAGTGTTTGGTTCATCCCTTGGCCCAGGTGGGCCACAACCATACCCCCTTACAAAACCCCGCTATTCACTCCTATTATGCACCTTTCTTCTTGCCTCTGCCAAACTTACATTTGTCTCCTCCGGGCATTCCTTTACTGACTCAATCCACTTTTTCATCGGTCTCCCAGCCATTCGATTCCTAGCACATTCACCACTATACATCTGCTTAACCAACCCGCAGTTGTTTACCTTGTCGTTGGTGGGGGGGCTCTCTGGGACACTGTTGGGCAGGGTATACTGCCCTGCCCTGCAGTGTCCTAGAGCGAAGAAACAACTAACATCAAGTTGAAAAACCAGACCCTACATTAGGTGTGCTGTCAGGTGGGTGGAATGCTTGCCACAGTTCACTTTATCCATCATCAATATCAGTAAATTTCGTACACCTCGAATATTTCGAGAGAAATTGGTAATATGGTCTTGAGAAAAACCAGCAACTCCGGTTCTTGGTGCACTGAGGTGATGTGGTGGCATTTCCGTTTTCCAGAGGCGGATGCTTCCCCCCCTTCCCCAGGGTTTTTGGATGTGCCTCTTCCGCACTCTTTGCTCCCCGGAATTCTTCTCTTTCGTCTCTCGGTGCTAGTCCCCGAACAATGGAAGTTCGATTCCCCGTTACGTCAAACTGATTCGCTTACGCTGTTGGGTTGGTTTAAAACAGGACCAGTTCCGACGGGTCGGTGTCTCGGGCGAGGAATCTGAACAGCTCGGGGTGACCGGGTACTGACGAACGGAATGAGAATTCGGGTGACGCGTGCATGGATGGCGAGTTGTCCATGCCTTTGAGGGGGAATCCATGTGGGCTCCGCGGAAGATATGGGGTGCCATTCTACGCGCTTCGGGCACATGTTCAGGGGTGCTGGGGGTAAACAAAATCCCTCATCCTTTTGGTCTGAGGTTTGGACCCGGATGAGGAATAAATCCCTTTGAGTGGAAAAAAAAAAAAAAAAAAAAATCATCCATCCTTTCCTTATGACCAAACCATCTCAACGTACTTTCATTTATTCTCTTATTTATCCCTTTCTTCATACCACACAACTCTCTTAATACGTTCATTCCTCATTTTATCAATTCTTTTCACACCTAACACTCCCCTTTTATTATTTATTACTACTACAGGTTCTTCAGGATAAATGTTTAAATAGACGAACTCGTGAAGTTGAACAACTTTTCAAGGAGGAATTTGGAGTTTCCCAAAATGAATTGTTTGAAGAATTTCATGAAGATCCTCTTGCAGCAGCCAGCTTAGCTCAGGTACTTCTTCTTCTTCTTATTATTATTATTATTATTATTATTATTATTATTATTATTATTATTATTATTATTATGGGAGAGGGATGTAGCGCTCCCGAAGCGACGAGATTACCCCCATTGGGGCATATTCTTCCATGGCACTCCAGTGTCCAATGGTTCGCCCCTCTTTCGCTCATATCCACATTCTTCTTCACCCTAACACTTATAGACAATACTTTTCTTTTAGATATATATATCTCTCTGTGTGTGGAGAAGAAAGAATTTTCACTGTGTACATTCTGCTTGTTGTGAGAGGCGACTAAAAGCACAGTGGTAGTTGGATTAGGGACCCACTTCCACTTATTTACACCCTAGGAATACTTATTCATGCCTCGAACGTGGTCGTGACCGTCGTAAGCGACCCTGTATCTTTACTGAAAAACTGTGTGAAACGTCTGAGTATTTGGAATGATGGAGGAATAAATGGCGAGAAGAGTAGAAGTGAAGTGATGATAAATTTAGAAAGAATAAATTTGGTATGTTTGCTGTGACTGAAACAAAGATGGAAGGAAGTAAAAACGAGAGGTGTGGGGTGAAATGTGTTTGTGTTAGAGTGGAGAGGAATAAGATGGGGAGAAAAGGAGTTGCGATTTTCATGAGTGATTTGTGACATAGAGCTATGGTAGATTTTTTTGCATGGTGCCTGGCGAGTTAAATGTAGAGTGAGAAAGATGAAGAATTGTTTTTCAACAGGTATAGATGGGAATTACTGGTGAAACGATCAAGAATGGTGGGAAGGTTAGGATTGACTGGATATGGAAATTGTGTAACAAAGTGTTTGTGGAAGGTGTTGTTCCAAAGGATTGATTGGAGGAGAGCAGTAATAGTACCCTTATATAATGTAAGGTTGATAAGGGGAACTGTAGAAGCTATAAGGGAATTAGTTTCTCGAGTGTTGTAGTTCAAGATATATGCTGGTATTTTGGTTGAAAGAGTGCGTCTAGTGATTGAGAGGTTGATTGTTGAAGGACAAGGTGCATTTAGAATTGGTTGATGATACGTAGATCAAATTTTTACAGTGAGGCAGATGAGAGAGAAGAGCAAATTTCATTTAGGCTTTATGAACTTGCAACAGGTCTATGACAAGATTAATAGGAAAACTTTGTGGCAGGTTTTAATTAATGATATTTATTTGGTGTTGGTGGTAGGCTTCTGAATGGAATCAAATGTATGTATGCCAATAGTGAAGTATGTGTAAGAATAAATGGAGTAGAGAGCGAATGGTTTAATATTAATAGTGGAGTGAGGCAGGGATTTGTTATGTCTCCACGGTTTTTTAATTTGTATATGGATGGTGTGATGAAAGAATTAAAGTTGGGGTAGCAGTGGAGGATGTCCTCCTTATTGTACGCTGATGGTTTGGTTTTGTGTGGCGAAATCCGAAGAAAGTTTGAGAGGAATGGTAGAGGGGTTTGGCAGGGTGTGTAAAAGGAGGGGTTTGAAGTAAATGTAGATAAGAGTATGGTGGTGAGTGAGGAGAGTCAACAGCGTGAAATCATGTTGGATAGTGAGCAACTGGAATAAGTATCAGAGTTTAAATATTTAGGCTAATGTGTTGGATGAAATGGACGAATAAGGGAGAGTGTAGTAGTAACAAGTGGTCAAAATGCAAGAATTATTTGGAATCTGTGTATTTTATTTGATTCCTTTCCCATAATGCGTTGCGAAAAGTGGATCTTTATAAGATATCTTGTGATGACCACCCAATTAGTTTTATTAAGTGAAAAATTAAACCACAGGTTTGAACATTTCACCAGCGAATATAAAACTTCCTGAATTGCTTAAATAGAAACCTAAAGATTTAGATCAGAAAGCCAAAGTAAAAAATAGACTGCATAGAAATAAAAAATATTGTATCAATGTAAGTCATTCCATAGAAGATCATATTTGATTTTAAATAAAAAAAAAAAAAGTGACGGATAATGCTACCTTGAGGGACTCCATATCCCATTTCAACATTCTCTGATGTAGTTTGATCCAATTGTGACTGTCTTTTTCTATGTTGCTAATTGAAAGGATTAGAGGGAAAGCTAATTTTTGTTCATTTCTTTTAAGTCACACCATTAGATTATTTTTTTTTTAGCTAAACTAATTTACATATGCTATCTGATCACAGTTTTGCTATGTGATTTAAATATTTTTTTATATATTATTATTATTATTATTATTATTATTATTATTATTATTATTATTATTATTATTATTATTATTATTATTATTATTACATAAAAAATGTTTAATTTAATAATTTATTATATTTTTATTAGAATGGTTTTGTAATAGCTTGGACTTGAACTCTTACTGACTCAGCCGTAAAAGGTGGCCTGATACATCACTAATATTAACCAAACGTTTGTTTTTATTAACAATTAATTTTTATGAATATCTTACATTTAAAGGTATTTGAAGCTAAAACCAAAAGTGGAGAAAAAGTTGCAGTGAAAGTGCAGTACATTGATCTTCAAGACAGATTTGTTGGTGACATTACCACTATCGAAATTTTATTAGAAATTATACAATTTATGCATCCAAAATTCGCCTTTAAGTGGGTTTTAAATGTGAGAATTAATTCATAACTTTTAAACTTGCACAATAATAGATATTTTCATTATCTAACTTTAAGAGTATTGGAAATTTGGATATCATTGTATAAATATTTAAACATTTATATATATTGTTTATTAGTTCATATATATATATATATATATATTTCTTCTTTAGGATTTGCGAAAAACTTTAGAGCAAGAATTAGACTTTATAAATGAAGCAAAAAATGGGGAAAGATGTGCCGCAGATCTTAAAAAGTTAAAATACATCCATGTTCCAAAAATATTTTGGGATTATACTACTACAGTAAGTTTGTAATTGGGTTGTTGAAATTCCTCTTGCCTTTTATAATAGGAATGAATTTGTGTTGATAACTGTACTTGAATCATATTTGCGACTCTGTAAGTACTTCTAATGGACAAATAAAATAGTGAAAGTTCTTTTTTTTGCCTTTACTGTGTTGTGTCCTTCGACACCATTTTAAGAAAGGAAGAAGTACTCTTCTTATTTGTGTATTTACAATTACTTTAGTTCTTCTATAAACCTTAAAAATTTTGATGTAATTTTTGTTGCAATTAAATTAACCTTCCCTAAGGAAATCAACTAAACTTGGCTTTAAATGTCTTCTGCATTTTTATTCTTAATTAATATTTGATTTACTTTGTTGTCATATCAGTGAATAGTCTTTCGGGAGGGTATTTTATTAGTTAGCTCCTGTTTTTCTCAGTCAAACTTTCATTCCATTTTGCCTACTTTTTTTCCCATTAAAAAAACACACACAAAAAAAAAACCTTAAGTGCAAGCAAATTGCAAAAAAAAATCATACTTTGGCTTCATAACACTGCGACAGACCCCTAATTGTTGTATTTCATCAATGTTAGGGTTTATACTCTGATCCAGGCCTTCAACCATACCCCCTTCACAAAACCCCCCTTCCATTCACTTCTATTATGCACCATTCGTGTAGCTTGAACCTAATTCACATTCCTTTCCTTCAGACACTCCTTTGCTGACTCAATCCACTTTTTTATGAAGTCTCACAGCTGGTCGGTTCCCAACACACACGCCTCTATAAATCTACTTAACTAATCGACTTCATTCATTTTTTCCATATGACCAAACCATCTTTATACACTCATTTACTCTCTCATTGACGCCTTTTTTGAACCCACACAGCTCCCTAACCCGCTCATTCCTCATTTTATCAATTGTTCTCACACGTAACATGCCCCAAAGTTATCCACCTGAACAGACTGCAACTTAACATCTATACCTTTTAGTCCACACCATAGTTTCCTATTACATTCTGCATCATCCGTTCCCTTTTCATCCAACATAAAGCTTAATTATTTAAACAGATACTTGTTCCAATTCCTCAATATCCAACATAATTTTACACTGTGGACTCTCCTCACCCACAGCAATCACCTTACTCTTATCTACATTTACTTTTAAACCCCTCCTTTTATACACCCTTCCAAACCTCTCTACCAATCATTGATTCGCCACACAAAACCAAATCATCAGCATTCAGTAAGCAGGGCACTCTCCACTTTCTTCCATTCTCCATCAGTTTACTACTCTCTCCTGCCACCTACACCTTTAATTCTTTCATCACCCCATCCATATACAAATTAATTAGCCATGGAGAAATAACATCACTTCCTCAATGCACTATTCATGTTAAAAGCCTCACTCATTCTTCAACTTTCACACTCTACTTATTATCTCCCCACTTATTACCTTATCCCCCAACCCCCAAAATATACCTACTTACACCATCAAGCCCTCACACTTTCACCATCAAGAATTTAAGATTTAGTAAGTATTTTATGTAGATTCACTGAAAATAAGTAAATATATCAATTATTATTATTATTTTTGAAATTGCTTTTAGTACCATTCTAAAAATGTTTTTATGTTGTTGTTGTTGTTAGAGAGTTCTTACTGCTGAATATATTGATGGAGTTAAAGTGAGCGACACCGAAGGTATTAAGAAACTCGGCCTTTCCATCAATGATGTTGACACCAAAATGATTAAAGCTTTTGCTGAGCAAATATTTCACACTGGTTTTGTTCATGCTGATCCAC
>JABUQX010044960.1:0-5000 GCA_015478945.1 Trachelipus rathkii | reverse complement strand
CTTTGTATGAAATTACTGAATGCTTTTGCAGAATACCTTCTTTTTGCTGAAATGTTAATGCAACGACCTGTAGATTCCCTTGGCATGAAGTCCGTAAAAGAACTTTTAAGTGAAGCAGACGCACAGTATATGAAAGATATGGCAGCCAACAAATTCGATCAGATTACTCACATTTTAAGATCAATCCCAAAAGAGACGTTATTAATCATACGGTAAGAGACTTAGTAGACAAACTTCATTCAGACAATTGTAAGCGGACCATGATTTTATTACCAAAGTACATCTATAAAGGCATGAATTTACAGTATAAAATTTAAATTCCTTTTTTGTTTAATGTATTTTTGGCTATATGAATCTACGTTCTCCACTTAACTGATAAGTTATTTATTTTGGTAGGAATAATCATAGCTATATGCATTCGAATGTAAGTTTAAAATATTTATATAAGGGATAAATGGACGTGTTTATATTTTCTTTATTCATGTTCAAATACTTATTAGTTATGTTGAAATTGAGCACTTAGTGTATGAAGAAAAACTTATTAAAGATTATAATATAAGAAAAACAATTATTATGCATGCCGTGATGTCACCTCAAAATGTAAAATGCTTTGTGGGTTTCATCGCTTTTCTGTGGTAAGTTTGTAGCAGAGTTGAAAGAAAAAACCAAGAGCAATGTTTACTGTTGTTATTCACTTAACCATGATTCGTATCTGAACTAAGCATTTAAAGTTTATTTCCTTTGCATATATTTATGTGTATCACTGTCTCAACTATTATTAGGATCTATTCAATACATAAAACTTCTTTACAAACGAGCGAGGGCGCTTAAATTTATAGCATTACAAAACATTTAAATATTCTAGGTACACTTGTATACACCACTTTTCTTCACCCAATTCAATTTTTCCAACTGAGAGCTGGCAGAAGATATTCCATTTTTCTTGTATATTTCAATAGCTTTTTCAAGTTTTAAGCTTTTTCCAACGTTTTTATTTTCTGAAAATGTTTTAATATTTATATTAATTTACATTATTATACTATTTGTTAACATAGTCATATTATCGTGACTACCCTATATTTTATTTTCACGCAAAAGCCTAAAATAACAACGAAGTAGCTTGTTGCCTTTGAAATTTTAATACAGACAAAAACATTAAAGCAGTGACACTGATACTCAATTGTGATACAGACTTTTTAACCCCATGCGAACCATCCATAGAAACACCGAGGGTACACTAAAACGGTAGATCTCGTATTCACTTGTACTCATAATCATAGTTTTGATACGCATCCATAGTGATGAAGCGATAGATGGTAATGCATCCAAAGTTCGCAAAGGTGTGGATGCAGCTTACAACTCTCAACTCGTGAAGCTCTCATTTGTCTACAGTCTTTGCTCTTACAATATATATATATATATATATATATATATGGATATACTATATATATAATATATATATATATATATAGTATATTATATATATTATATATAATATATATATATATATATATATATATATATACTATATTATATATATTAAATTATATATATTATATATAATATATATATGGTTATATAAGTTTGTAAGTGAGGACAGTACTCGATGATGAAGTTATGTTACGTGGTGAGCAGCTGGAACAAGTGTTTTGAGTTTAAATATTGGACTATATGTTGGATGACAAATGGACACGGCATGATGCAATGAGCTTGTAGTAGGAAAGTTAGTTCGAATGGCAGGAAAGGTCGGCTATGTGCACACTCTACAACTCGTTGGTGGACGAAAGGGATATGGTCCCTTGTATGTGTTGTTAGATGGCATTACATGAGGGTATTGTTGTTACTGTGTATGTATGTGAGTGAGATTGTCAGACTATAGAGATATAGATCTAAAGTTTCAATGTGTTCAGTTGGACAATCTTACGGGCGTGTTAGGTGTGGAAGAATTGATGATAAAATGAGGAAGAACGTATAGGAGAGACTTATGTGGTGTGAAGAAAGGGGTAAATGAGAGAATAAGATGAATAATTATTTCAATGATAAGTTTTATAAGCCATATGGAAAGGTATGAATGACCAGTCGGTTGGTTAAGCGGTGTATAGTGAGTGAGTGTTGTGGGAAATGCGACCGGATGGGGGACTGGAAGAAAAAGTGCGGAATTGAGAAAAATCTAGTGAACGAATGTACTGGAAGGAGATAAGTAAGTGAGTTTTGGCGAAGCGAGAATTAAAGTTGCACTAATCCGGAGTGAATGGAGGGGTTTTGTAGAGGGGGTATGTTGTGGCCACATGGGCCAGGGATGAACGCCTACAATGACGAGTTATGTCATTAGTGAGGGGTCCGTCGCGAGGTCCCGCTGAAGCTTTAGGATGTTAGTTTCTTGACTGGCGACGAGGATCTTATACTAATTAGGTATAGAGGGGCGGGTTAAGGCTGGGCTTTTCTTTTCGACTTATGTCATTTCATCTACTACTTTCTATTTTCCGATGCATATTCACGCCACCTTGACATGAAATTTTAATGCTTGCAATACTGATATAATAAATAATAATAACAATAATAATAATAATTAATAAGAATTAAATAATATTAACATAAATGATAAATAATAATTATACTTATTTAAATCTAAGTATTCAACTAAATAAAAATCTAATAATTATAAGTAGAATATATATTATATTATATATATTATATAGTATATATATATTATATTATAATATAATAGATATATTATATATTATATATATATATATATTATATTATATTATTATAATATATATATATTATAAATAATGTGAAAATTGCTAGAGTCAACGGTGTGAACGTATGTTAGATGGTGAGCAGCTGGAACAGTGTCTGAGTTTAAATATTTAGGATTATATGTTGGATGAAAAGAGAACGGATCGATGGCGAGTGTGTAGGAAAGTCAAGGGAGCTTGTGAATGGCAGAAAGTGGGACTGGGGCCAACTAAGATGTTGAAAGCTGAAACATATTGGATATGGAGTGAGTTATTGAGAAGCACCTAAGTTACGTGTGTGTGCTCGCTCTCATCGTGTGCGGGTAATAGGGGAGATGATAGTTTTGTGTTTACCATGTATGTGTAAGAATAGAAGCGGTATTTCCCCCTCCCTATGCCTCTCCTCCGGCGACCTCTAATCGACTCTCCTCCGCCCCCCCCCCCCGGCCCCCCCCCTTCTACACCTCAGCCCGCCTTCCCTCGGAGCACGCACGAGCCGACCTCTCTTCTGGCGCTCCCCCACCCCCAGCCGTCGCGCCCCCCCCTTGCCTCCTACACCTTAAACGCCCTCCAATAACCTCCTTAGAGAGTTATGTCTCACGGCCTTGTACGATCACCGCTCAAACTGAGATGGATTAAATGTGAAGTAGACGTCTTGAGATCGCTTTTGTATTGGTGTGGAAATTAGTGTTCGCATATGAGTAGATTTGATAGATGGTTTTGCTCTCAATCTGTCGAGAGGTGTATGGTGTCCTACTCGAATGGGTTGCTACTTTAAGGAATCGCACTACAAGGCTCTTACAACGCTGACTCGTACAGAGGGGTCGTGACGAAGAATATAAACAGTGAGGAGTTGCCGTACACAGAGAATCACAGGGACTGTAATTAACATGATATTATTGATAGTTTGTGGTGCTCAGAGTGACTCCGCTTGAGAAGGAAATTCTCGAGTTCAGACTTAGGAAGAGTTGTGTTATTGGCCAATTTGGAGGATGTTGTATGAAATGGGAAATATTGGCGTCAAGTGTTTGTCTCCTCTTCTTATCCCTTCGTCCTCCGTCCCCCTCGGCTTTTCGTATGTATACTCTTACTAACACTAATCACTTTCTGATATCTCTCTCTCTCTAAGTTCTCGCTGCTCCTCTGCGTCTTATTACTCGCTTATTCTGGTTTTCCCTCTCCACTAATATGCTTTCTGATAATCCGGATTCTTGAAGTCCGTTGTTTCGTAGATTGTCTCGACTAAGTGTTTCTTAGTCGAGTACGTGAGATATGGAGTTATTAATGAACTGTAGGATAAGATAAATTTTATGGTATAACTATATAATTTATCTGAGAGACGAAACTGTAAAGTGGTTAAAGTATGGGCTGTGTATCTCTATTAATATATTTATTATACTTTTTAAATCGTATATATTACAATATATATTTTCAATTTTACTCTATATTCGTTTATCAATATAGCTATAGTCTTACTCGTAGCTTTATATTGCATGTTCATATATTTAACTATCTATATAACTTACCCTACCCCCCTAGTTTATTAGTATATGGATAGTAGTAGTAGTATTAAACGTAATATTATATAAAAAGTTATATTTAGATAAAATATAGCTAAACTAGTAACTGAGTATAGATATGTTATAGTAAATTTGTTATTTAATATTTATTCGGACTTAATAGTATAACTTATAAAGCGCTCACATCTAGGTATAATGTGGTAAGTCTCGTGGATCCAAAAAAAAATGTTGTTACACTAGAGTGTTAAGAAGTACATCTATAAATGAATAACAGAGATAAAAGTACGTTTAGGCTGGTCGAATTGATTATTTTTTAATATTTCAAGATAAATTAAAAGCAGAATTAAATCTTTATATTCTATATTTTAACCGTGCTACTAAACGAGGCGATATAATTATATGATATTAATATATAATATATATATATTAAATATATATATAGTATATTTTGATAAAATGTTACTACACTATGGCTCAATGTTAGGGCTGGGCTCGCAGCCGAACGGGAACACAGGGGGGACAGTTTATCCATCTACCCCCTCCGTAGTGGGATGGGGGCGGAGGAACCACCCGCGGAACACCCAGAAGTACCAAAAGAGCTGTCGTCGGGTGCCGAAGAGAAGAAAGACCACTTGCACCCGGAAGATTAGGGGGTAATAAGGATAGTCAATAAACCCCGTTGAGTTATGCCACTGGTTTAACCGCGCCCTCCGAGAGACGCCGACTCCTGCCATCAGTG
>JABUQX010044959.1:15000-41953 GCA_015478945.1 Trachelipus rathkii | reverse complement strand
TAACAAAATTCTAACATCCCATCTAACCTAAAGAAATGATTTCCAACTTTCTATCAGAACGAACAGCACAACACAAACAAACAATACAAAATACAGAATAGTAAACATCAACAACGGAGTACCACAGGGAGCAATTATCCCTGGCACTATTTAACTTATTTATGTATAATATACCAAAACCATTGAATTCGCACAATAAATAACAACCTACGCAGATGACATCACAATAGCCACTACACACCAGAAACCTAAACACAGCCACAAACATGACACAAAACAATACATCAACCTTAAACAATAGCTAACAGAAAACAGAATCTCCGCCTCACCAAACAATCTTCAATTACAATATTTACCAGCGAAACAAGGACTTAACATTCATGTATTAAAAATATAATACCTTAAACTTAAAAAAGTTCCAGAAAATTTTTCCTTTCTCTAAATTCACGTTCTCACCTTCACAAACACATCATAGTAAAAGATAATTTCATCGGCTAAGGGAATGTCTTCCATATCTATCTTTAATATATTATATTTATATAATATGTATAGATATTTATATTTCTATTTTAAATATTTCTTTACTTGAATATAAACTATATATATATATACTTACATATATATTATAATAAAGACGAGTCGATGGCATGGGGTCAGGGTTCGATCCATGGTCCGAATTCTAGGTAATAATTACCTAGAGTAGTCCCCCTCCTAGAATAGGATAATGCATGTTATTTGTCAGTGAAACTTTTAAAATATCTCTTGAACATAAAAAGAATAAATAAAACATACTTCACAACAATAAACACATCCACACTATTCCAACCGGCAGACATCTTGCAAACCGAACACCCACCAAACCTGGCAATTACTACTGACTAAATATTAACATAAAGAAAACTCCAAACGACACATAACAAAGCTCTAAGAATTCAATATAACAGATCCACATCAAACACCTGCACGAAGAAACAAATTATAACACATTAAAGAACCTATTAAGGCCCCCTATGACCCATGATTACATTGTCACTCTTCTAACCCTACCGACCACAGACTCAAACAACCTCCTTCGTTACCAGCCACCTCTATATTACAAACAAATTTGCAAATCACAGATATCCATCACACATCCAAACAACACACATACACAAACGAAAATAACACGACACTAACAGAAAACCACTAAGACGCAGTTCTTAAATATAACATGTTTAACAAACACCTAAACAGAAATAGCGCCAGAAATTTAATACTCAAAGTCTAAAGATGCTGCCATCACCCTAAATTACAATACTACAAAACACAGATTCAATTTAACCAAAACACCACAAGCATCTGTCAAAACTGTAAACCAGGATTTCCTGAGGATAATTCCCACTACTTCAATTACTTGTATTTAAATAAAATTCTCAAACCCGGGACCAACGCGAAACATAAAATCCCTGGAAGAGCAGACGGTATTGCGGTTCGGCGGGCACCTGGATGGTGTTGCCCTTTATTCAAATACTATTCCCTAAAGATATATTATTAATATATATATAATTATATATATATATATATCTATTATGATAGTTATATATGATATATATAATAATATTACTAATATATATTAATATATAATTTATTAACTATATAATAGATATATATATACATATATAACTATATATATATATTATATTATTATATAGTCTATATATATATACTATATAATATATTATACATATATATATATTTATATATATATATACTATCTATATACGTCTTAGGCCGATATATATATATATAGTATTATATACTATATATAATATATACTATATATATATATATATACTATATAATATATATATATATATAATATATATATATATATAATATTTATATATATATATTGGCCAGTTAAACTATATATAATATATATGATATTATATATATTATATATCATATATCTTAATATATATAATATATTAATATATAATATTATTTATATATATATATATATATATATATGTTAGATACATATATATTTAGTATATTTATATATATAATTATATTATATATATATATATATATATATATATATTATTTAAAAATATTATTATATTAATATAATATATATATATAGTAGTCCTATATATATATTATATATATATATATCATATATATATATATATATATACTTACTATATAATTAATATTATATTGTATATTATTATATATAGGGTTATGATATAATATATATATAGATATATATATATATAAATATATATATCTATACTAAGACCCACCATATACATACACTACAGGACGCTCCGGAAACGACCGTCACGTAAAAACATCTACATTCTGGGACCAGACATACTTTAATCAGACCCAAATAAAACAATCCGACACCATTGCATAGCCTCCCACCGCTCCTTATATATATATTATATATACTATAATATATATATATAGGTATATAAAAATATATATATATATATAAAATAATCAAAAGTATGTATGACGATAGTGAAGCTGTGTGTAAGAATAAATGGTGTTCAAATGGTGACTGTTAGGATTAATAGCGGAGTGAGACAGGGTGGTGTGTTATGCTCCTTGGTTATTTCAATTCTGTATATGATGGGGTTATTGAAAGAATTCGAGGGTTGGGGTAGCAGGATATGGTGTTAGATGATGGAGGAATGGAGATGATGTGGAGGGTGCCCTACTATTATATGCGGATGATTTGAGTTTTGTGTGGCGAATCTTGAAGAGAGTTTGAGAGGATTGGTAAGAGATTTGGCAGGGTATGTAAAAGGAGGGTTCTGAAAGTAAACGTAGATAAGAGTTAAGGTTATGGTTGTGAGTGAGGACAGTCCTCAGTGTGAAGTTTATGTTAGATGGTGAGCAGCTGAGCAGTGTCTGAGTTTAAATATTTAGGGTATGTGTGGGATGAGAAGGAGAACGGAGTATGCAGAGTGTAGTAGGAAATTTGTGAATGGCAGGAAGGTGGCTGGTGTAATTAAATCGTTGGTGAATGTAAAGGGACTAAGTCTGAGTGCGCTAGAGTCTTACATGAGGGTATGTTGTTACTGTGTTATTGTATGGTAGTGAGACTATTGTGTCTGGAAATAAGAAGTATAGATCTAAAGTTCAATGTGTTCCAGATGGACAATCTTAGGAGTGTGGTAAGTGTGAGAAGAAATAATAAAATGAGGAATTGAACTTATTAGGAGAGATGTGGGTGTGAGGAAAGGGGTAATGAAGAATAATTGGAAAGATGTTGAGTGGTTTGGTCATTGTGGAAAGGATGAATGATAGTCGGTTGGGTTAAGCGGATGTATAGTGGCGAGTTGTGTTGGGAACCGATCGCTGGACGAGACCGAAGAGAAGTGGATTGAGTCGCTGAACGAATGTCTGAAGGAGAGAGATCTCTCTTTCGAGTTCTGTGTCAGAGAAGAAATATGTATAACAGGAGGAGTGAATGGGGGGGATTGTGAAGGGTATGGTGTGGCCCACCTGGCAAGGAATGAAACCCTTACACTGACGACCTACCATAGTGAGGGTCCAATCGCTGCCCATTGAAGGCTTTAGGGTGGATTTGTCTGACTGCGATGAGTTCTCGCTAATTAATGGTACGAGGGGGCGGAAGGCTGGGCTTTCTTTTCGACTATGTCATGCTCTTCTACTGCTTTTCCGTTGCTCGTCACGCACCTTACTCCAATTCCCGAAAAATAGAAGATAAAAGAAAGAAAGAATACGTAGTATTAATATATATATATATATATATTATAATATACTATATATATATATATATTATTCTTATATATATATATATCATACCTATATATATATATATATATATAATAATACTATATATAATATATATTTATATATATATAGTATATAATATATATATATTATATATATATATTATATAATATATAATATATAATGTATATATATATATTTACACAGGTCTACAAAAAAAAAAAAAAAAAAATATTGAAAGCAGTTTTGGTTAACGTGAATTTTGTTTTCGGTGTGCTGAATCCAAAAATGACCTTCGTTTATCCATAGGTCATCACCTTTTTCAACAAATTATGTGCCTATATGAATTAAGATAATATGTCAAAGGAAATGAAAACATATAAAATGGATTTTTTATTGCACAAATTTCATGAAACTGAATTTTAAATGAAAATAAGCTTGTATATACATGTTACAATCGTTTCTTCGTGCCTTTTAGAGCCTTAAAGGCACGAAGAAACGATTTTAACATGTATATACAAGCATATTTTAATTAATCTTGCATTTACGCTTATGGACAGCATCTGGAATCTCTCTATGCAACATTCAACAGTAATCGGCCATCATCGTAAATCTCCTTCTCCCCCTGGCATTTCCTCTTCATCTCTTTGACGTCCTGGTGAAATCTTTCACTTTGTTCTTCACTTACAGCTCCCAAATTTTCAGGAAAGTAATAGAGATGGGAATGGAGGAAATGTACTTTTAAGCTTATTAGGCAACCTAAAGCTTGAAATGCTCTCAACATTCGTTCGACGACCTCCTTATCCTTGTGCTTGTTATTGCCCAAAAACTTCTGCACGACCTATTTGAACGCTTTCCAACCTTCTTTCTGAGATTCTGTCATGGTCTTCATGAACTCATGGTCAACTATAAGCCTTCTAGTGTTCAGACCGGTGAACACACACCCTTTAATTTTGCCTCTGTAGCTCTGTTAGACCCGGAAACTTGGAAAACAAGAATTTGAAGCATTCTCCATCTTTCAGAAGTGATTTCACTAATTGTTTCATCAATCCCAATTTAATGTGGAATGATGGTAGTAAAACTTTATGGTGAGGTACTAAAGTTTCTCGGAGGACATTATTTTCACCGACTGTAAGCTCCCTTGGCTGCCATGTCTCATAGGCATATAGGTAACAGGGGTATTTAGTAAATCCAGCTTGTTGCCCAAGCAGCATGCACAAGACCTTCAATATTTTTTATGGAATAGTCCAGAGTGATAGCAGATTTTTACTAAATATTCTTTTTCCTTATCCAAATTTAAAAACTAGTATTCCTAACTCAAAATCAAGAAACCACTCTTCAAGTGTTCTATCCTTACAAAAATTAGTTGAAGAATTTTTCGAAAACCTTAATGAAAAAAAAAAAAAGACCACTCTCACTTTCCAAGACATTTATAAATGAGATAGCAACCGCATTTCTTTTTACACAAATACCAAGCCATTTGCAAGATAAAAGACAATTTGCAAAAAAATACGTGTACGACCTGCCTCTCCCCAAGCAAATACAAATGTTGCTTCAAAAGTCCCACATCCGACTCTACAATCTACCTAACGCAAATACAGACCCTGCAACTCCTCAAATAAATGTCAACCTACTATATGACTAAAAGTGGAAAAATTTCGATACCGAAAATGCAGAAACAAATTTTCTTCAAAAAAAAAAAAAAAAAAAAAACTCATCTGCAAGCCAAACTTGACGATCGTTTCCTTCGCATCCTGGCTCAAACCCAGAGCATTCCTTTAAATATGCTACCATTGTGAGCAATCAGGTCACTTCAATAGCCGATGTCCGTTTAATCCATATTGTCATAAATGTTTTCAATCCAAATGTTATGATCCACACCCCTTTGGAAAAATTTCAGACTTCACCCAAGAGACCCAGATTTCAAAGTCAAATACGCTCCAATCACTCCTCAAATCGAAAAAAGCATCAAGAAAGGACTGAAAATCAAGCGGTATAAATAGAACCGAATATAAGGGTGTGCAACCTTCCTTCAAATCCACCCCCCCCAAGAAAAACAATTTCTTCGTTACAACCAAACAGTCAACCAAAATTGCTCCCCTTCTACATCACTGCCCCAGAAAAATTGGAATTCTCCAATAAATCAATTCCAAAATACGCACTTAATGTCCTCGAACATTCAAGAAAATGACCAAAATTACTACATAAATGAAGAATAACAATATATATCCCCTTCATGGAAGATTACTTCTAAGATCAGCAATATTCCCTAGACGCTTGCTCTAATTATCAACAACCAAGTGATTTTCTTCAAGGCACGCAACAAGAATTGTATGAAAATGCTCAACAAAATTTTTGAGCTCTGAGATTTTGCCCCAGCACTCCGCTAGATCTCCCCCTTCCAAGAGAGTGCATTCCCCAATTTTAAAGTTATGATAATAATTCTAATGAAGAAAGGGATTTCATTACGGTTAATGCATGCAAATCTTCACATAACAATTACCTAAGTAATAATAATATTCGCCTGCATGATTTTAAATTAAATTTCATACTATTAACAATGCTAATAACATTTATAATAGTTTTAATAATTCCAATCACACATATTGCACAAAGGTTCGAACATCCTCAACTATTGCAACATGATTCCCTCTCCTCACCGCACTCGACATTCACAATTGCAACCATATATGCAAATATTTCTCCACCCTTTCCACATCTCGCACTCACTACCAAATTCACATAATAACCCACTCTCTCTCTCTCAGCATTCTAAGCAACATTTATCAACGGCTCAACCAATTGTTGCAAATACCTTCATAGTTGCACATAGAACTCAGGAATCATATCCTTCTTCCCTCACATTTAACGCAACCTCTTCTTCCTTAACACAAAATCTCCCAGAACATCGAAATCCGTGACAAAGCGGGTCCAACTTATTTCCTAAAAGCTGCAATAACTTTAAACAATTGCAATCTACAAATTATTTCTCTTAGACACCGGATCTATTGGTTCTCTATGCAAACTGTCGGTCTTTCACAACCTTCAAAATACACCTAATACATATACAACATTAAAAAATGCAACATTCAATTCAAATCTATTACAGGTTCCGTTTTTCAGCAACTTGGCACAATCAATTTAAAAATACATCTTGCAACATCTCATTTCCCAGTCACTTTTATGGTTGTCCACGATTCGCTCTGTTCTTTTCAATCCGATTTCCTGCTCCTCACAAATCTCTTTAGTAACGCTTCAATCTCTTGATCTCAAAAATTCTCTGCTGGTAATAGACATTGAAAATACCCCGACTTTTCATCCCTTACTTACTCAATCTTCTCATTCCTCACAAAAAAAAATTCATCATCCATCACCATGCCAACACCTTAATCACTTAATGGCTTTCTATAATGATAAAGATATCTTCCGACTCGCTTTCCTCACACAATAATCTTTCTGTCGACTCTCCCTCTCAAACCAAAAATTTCATTCCACCTCTATACTCTGATATTTCAATCTCTCGCGACCTTCTTATAGACTGAGGTTATATGTAATCTTTATACTTTTACTATTGAAATTCATCTATATTCTAAAACAACTGCTAACACACCCTCTCATAAAACTTAAGTTTTATCAACTAACAACACTCATATAAATAACTATCTCTACGCCGGTAATATTGTTAGCACATGCAATAAAGGCCAAATATTACTAGATATAAATTTAAGCTCTTCCCCACAAACATTACAAAAAGTACTAATCTCCACTGCAAACCCAATCATAATTTTAGATGAATCTATACCCACCATTCATACACGTCTCACTACCTCTAGTACAGGCCAAAAAAAAAAAAACAAAAAAAAACAACAACTCTGGTTACCTATAAAGAAATTCTCTTTCTCCATAAAAGATATTTCTCAAGAGGACACTTTTGAATGACCCAAATTTGTTTGATTAATTATTACAAATTCTTCTCTCATATAAAGACGTCATTGCTCTCGACGATGACAGAAGTCCCCCATCTGCCCTTTACAAATATTCTCTCAACTAAAACCAGACGCCCCTAAAGTATTATATCGCCTTCCACACAAATATCTCACACACATATAGATGAATGGGTCACAAATTCTCTCCAAAAAGGCTACCTAAAATCAATCTCTTTGATTGTTTTTTGTTTTCTTTTCTCCTTAGGTTGGGTCTTCTGTGGCTGTGCATGTGCTTTCACTTCAGCTTCCTGTTATGTGCCAGAAGATCCTGCTTTTTTTTGTCATGCACTCACGCAAGCTTATTTTACTATTTTTCTAATTATCATTTTTGTTTGTTTCATGTATATATTTTTCTTTCCCTTCAGGTCTTATATTCTCTATTGGCCCCTTTTGTATATTTGTTATATTTGGTCAATTTTGTATGTAAAGAAAATGTATTGGACTGGTTGAGAGTGGTTGGTTGGTGAAAAGGAAAGGTGTGAGAAATGACTGGTGGGGTTCTGGGATCAAAGAAACTGGGCCCAGGGGACTTTGTTGAAAGGATCCTACATAAGTCACGGTTCCTGGAATTTTCTAAATCTAACTTGATCACTCCAATATTAATAAATTGTATAAAAGTTATGAACATAGTTCAGAATTTGAGAAATAGAAAAAGGATAATTATTATAACGATTATTTTACTAACGAATAAGCAATCCAATCTATCTGCAAAGAACAAAAAGGTGAGAACAAGAGTTTGTTGCATAGGGTTTGGTAGGATGAACAGATAGCTATTTAAAACCAGTGGTAGCAGAAGCGTTTAGTTTCCGCTACGCTACGTCAATCGTACAGGGAGATTATGGGACATGAGTAAGGATTCAAAAGCAACTGAGTGGTGAAACGGTGGACGACCAGAGGTTCGAACCGACCAAAGGGTATTGTCCTCCCTTCAAAAGGGGATATGAATGCGGTGATGCACTTTGATATGATAGAAGTAAAAAGGTGAAACTCTCGGTATAAGTGTGATTGGAAGAATTATGTGGCAAGTCTTGCAAGGTGAGGTGTTAACTGAGCAGGGACAGGCTTTGATGTGTTTGTTGATGTTAGAATGGGAGGGGTTGGAGAAAGAAGAAGGTGTGATGAAGATTTGGGTGACTTGGATAAAAAGTATGGAAAGGAACAACAGCGTTGATCGGGTATTGAAGGAATTCTAGCATTCTTTTATATAAAAGAGGATAGATGAGACAATGAAGATTATGTGAACTAGGTATGAAGTGATAGAGAAAAAATGTAAAGTGGTCGGTAAAGTTGATTTGGGTGAAGATATGAAGTGCGTGTTCATTTATTAGAAGGAGCGAATGTAGATAACAACCAGAGACAGACTGGTGTTCATGCAGATTGTTGGAAAGGACGCATGGAGTTCAAGGTGTTTCAAGAGATGCTTCTGTCTGCAATATATGTTGAAGAGAGTGGGTGAGTGGTAGTCAGGAATGTGAATAAAAAAGTGGATGGGTAAAGCACATGAAGAGGATCAGGAACAAAAGAATGGACATACGAAAAATTGTGCTGTTGGAGGACAAGTTGAACTAAAAGAGTCAGTATGGAAGGAGTGCATGATCGTGTGTAGTGTTGTGGGTCATTGTATCATTTCGGTTTTAACTGTCCTCAGAGTTTACAGATATAGCAATGGAGGGAAGAATATGATGGGAGAAGTGAGGAGTCCGAAAGAAAGACCACATAAATGGATGTATGACAGGATGAACCGGAATGAAGGAAAATGGAGAATTTCAAGAGTATTGAAGAGAGAGTGGTGTTGGATCAAAGATGAAGGGAAAATAAGGTGTATCTTGGAATAGATAGTGATGAAGATGGACGGTGTGAGGAAGTTATGCTAGAAAAGAGTAATGATGAGATATGTGCGATATTAGATACAGGGTGTGCGAGAATGTGATTGGGATATATGACTAGTAGAGTGGGGGAGATTTGAATGACTGGTGAGAGGAAAGGAGGCCATGGAATCAAAGGAAGATATAGATGTGAATTATGTGTTTGGGGAAACTAATTATAAAGCTGTAAAAAGGATAAATATTCCGTGTTGTGTTAACGGTAAAAGTTTTTCCTTAAGGACTGAGGTTGTTCTGGGTGATATTCCATGGTTACTGGGGTATGAATCTTTAAGGAATATGAATATAGGTCTAGAGTTGGGAACAAATGAAGTTAGAATTGGTGTGTTGGATGATATGGTGGTTAAATGTAAGTTAGATGAGAAAGGGCATATAATACTATGTCTTCGTGAAGGGTCAAAAGTGGTGAACGATGTTTGGTGGGGAAAGGGTGTAAAGGAGCATTTAATGAATAAGAAGAATAGAAAGTGGGCGGTAAAGAAATTACATATTCAATTTGGGCATGCAAGTAAAGGGAGGCTATGGGACTTAATCAGGGATGCGTATGGTAAGGAAGTGGAAGGTGCAGAAGGTAGGGAATTGAAAGAGATGATAGATAGGGTATGCGGGGAATGCGATGTTTGTGTAAGGTTTCAAAAGGACACCTTGAGTAGACCTATAGTGGGTCCCTCTATCGAAGGTTTTATAATGAGACTGTAAGGCAATGATTAGGCAGAGTTAGATGGGGTCAAAGGTATATGGTGTTGGTGATTGTCTAGGTAATTGTCAGGCGTCATAGTTAGATAATAATGGCACACTAAGGAGATTAGTAGACAAAATCTTAGGAAAATGGATAAGTGTTTATGGGGCACCTGAACGTTTTTTAAGTGATAATGGATTGGAATTCCAAAATGAAGAAATGAAGAGTTTGTGTGAAAGGTTCAGCATGACTCAATGGGTAACCGCAGCTGAAAGTCCGTGGAGTAACGGGCAATGTGAAAAAACGGTGGGTCTGTTAAAGGATTCGTTAAGAAAAATGAAAGATGATGGTATGGGTAAGGAGGTTAGTCTAATGTGGTCAGTAGCAGCAAAAAATAGTTTACTGAATAAAAATGGGTATTCTCCAAATCAATTGGTGTTTGGTAAAAATGTCAGGTTACCTGATTCTACAAGTGACAATGATACAAGTTTGGGTGTTTTGGGAATCGAGAGTGAGGTTATCTTAAGTCATTTAGAAGGTATTAAAAAGAGTAGGCTGATACACATTCAACAAGAAGGGGATGATAGATTAAGGAGGGCATTAAGGGGCCAGATAAGGGAACATAAGGTAGATTTAATTGAACCCGGGGAGAATGTGTATTACAAGAGAGAGATTGATAAGGAATGGAGGGGACCAGCAAAAGTGATAGGTAGGGATGGTAAAACTGTGATAGTAAAACATGGGGGTACTTTGAGGGAAGTTGCTAGAGTGCACATCACTAGGTTAGCTAGGGTGCCGATGAGTGATTCAGATGAAGAAAGGCCTGTAGATGAAGATGGGAAGAAAGACAAAGATGATTCCGAGGAATTAGTGAGTGAACAGGAAGGGAACGATTTTGTGGAAGTGGAGAGAGTGAATAAAACGGGGGTGCAAGAAGAGCAAGAAGAACAGCCGGATGAGGAAGAGGAAGAAGAGGTGCGTGATGTTAGGGTGAATGTGGGAAAAAGGTATAGATGTGTAAATAGAGAGAGTAATGAAAGTATCGACGTAAGAGTAATAAGTAGGGCGGGTAAAGCTAAAAGTAAGAAGTGGAGTGATTCTTATTTCATACAGGATGTGAGAAGTGGTGAGAATAAACGGATTGACTTTAGAAATTATAAGGATATTGAATGTATAAGTGAGGATGAAGAGGTTTGGTTGATGGGAACTGAGGATGATAACAGGTTGCTAGAAGCTAAGATAAAAGAAATTGATAACTGGGAAGAAAATGATGTTTTTAAGAAGGTAAAAGATAGAGGACAAAAGTGCATATCTCTGAGATGGGTGATAACAGAAAAAGTGAAAGAGGGTAAACCTGTGTGTAAAGCTCGTTTAGTCGCTAAGGGGTTTGAAGAATCTGACGAAGAATTGGTAATAGAGGCTCCTACTTGTTCAGGGAAAGTGTTGAGGTTGTGTCTAAGTGTGATAAAGAAAAAGGTTGGGAGTGTCATTCAATCGATATAAAAGCAGCTTATTTGCAGGGTGACAGGATAAAGCGGCGAATATATGTTACGCCTCCGAAAGAAGCAAAAGATGAAGGCTATATTTGGGAATTACAAAAGACTGTGTATGGATTAAAGGATGCAGCACGGGCATGGTATGAGAAGGTGGTGAATGTTATAACCGAATTGGGTGGTAAGAAGAGTAAGCTGGAACCTGCCTTCTTTGTGGAAAAATGGGGACCAGTTGGAGGGGGTGATGTGTACGCATGTTGATGATTTTTGTTTTGGGGGAACCCAGTGGTTTCTTGATACGGTTATTAGGGGTCTGAAAGAAAATGTGAAAATAGGCACAGAGGATGCAAGGGGGTTTAAATATATCGGCGTGAACATACATGAGCAAAAGGATGGAATATGGTTAGAACAGAGGCAGTATCTGGAGAGTATAACTGTGCCTGATAAGAGGAAATATTTTGGTGACAGGGATATGAAAAAGAGTGAGTTGACTACGTATAGGTCTTTAGTGGGGCAAATGAACTGGTTGTGTGGGCAGACGAGGCCGGATTTATGCTTTGATGTGAGTGACAGGAGTAGATTCTTTAAGGGTGGTAAAGTGGATGAAATGAGACAGCTGATTAATATCATAAAAAGGAAGAAAGATGTTGATATGGGGATATGGCTGAGTAAGTTGGAAGGAAGGATTATGGTGGAAACGGATGCGTCATATGGAATGGTAGGTCGTGTGAATCCTCAGGTGGGTTATATTGTGGCTTTGAAAGATGTGAATGGAAATAGGTGTCCAATTCCTTGGCAATCGAAATTTATGAAGAGGGTTGCTAGGTCAACGATTGAAGCCGAAGCTATTGCCTTTATTGAGGGTATACACTAGACAAGCTTATATTATAAAATTACATTACATGTATGGAGGTAAAGATGTTAGAGGTGATTGTGTATACTGATAGTAGGACTCTGAAGAGCGCAATTTATTCGGCTACGCCAGTACAGAGTAGATTTTTGAGGATTGACATTGAATGGATAAAATGGATAATGACAGAAGAGAAAAAGATCTCGAGAGTAGAATGGGTTGATACTAAACATCAGTTGGCGGATGTGTTTACGAAAAGTCGTGTGGATGTTAGGGGAATAAAAGAGTATGTGGAAGGGAAAAAGAGAGAGAAGAGAAAGGTATAAGAGTGATTGTTTTTTGTTTTCTTTTCTCCTTAGGTTGGGTCTTCTGTGGCTGTGCATGTGCTTTCACTTCAGCTTCCTGTTATGTGCCAGAAGATCCTGCTTTTTTTTGTCATGCACTCACGCAAGCTTATTTTACTATTTTTCTAATTATCATTTTTGTTTGTTTCATGTATATATTTTTCTTTCCCTTCAGGTCTTATATTCTCTATTGGCCCCTTTTTGTATATGTTAAATATTGGTAATTTGTATGTAAAGAAAAGGTATTGGACTGTTGAGAGTGTTGGTTGGGAAAGAAGGAAGGTCGTGGAAATAGGTGGGGTCTGGGATCAAAGAAACTGGGCCCAGGGGACTTTGTGAAAGGATCCTACATAGTCACGGTTCCTGGAATTTTCTAAATCTAACTTGATCACTCCAATATAATAAATTTGTATAAAGTTATTAAACATACTATTAACCATAGTAATAAGAAAAGGATAATTATTTTTTGACGACTCTGGTACTAACAATAAGCAATCTATCTATCTGCAAAGAACAAAAAGGTGAGAACAAGAGTTTGTTGCATAGGGTTGGTAGGTGAACAGATAGGCTTATTTAAACACTCTTCTTCGCATAATTTCCCCTCCTTGTAATTCTCAAAAATTCCTCCTCCCTTCTCAGAATAGTAGCTGGTTACAGGCATATTAACTCTCACTCAGTTCTGGATAGCTATCCTCTACCTTGCAGGAAGCAGTTTCTGATCGTAATACTCTTAAAGGCTAATTTGATGGAGAAACCCGAAATTTTATCAGCAAAAATAACAAAGACCTTCTATTGTACAGCACAAACATAATTGATTAAGATAACGATTAGAACAGCATATATTTTAAATATCACAGAGTATCATAGATAATAAGGGGGTTCAGGATATAATTTTTTTGTTCAAATCAATGAACAGATAAAAACTCTAAGATTGTATGACTCATCAACAGTCTTCATTTATCTTTAGGATAGTCTAGAACTTGCAATTCTAACCCCCCCCCCTCCCCCACCAAAAAGAATAATAATTTACTCTTTTAAATAACTAAATAATTAAGGGTAATGAGTAAAAATACATTAAATAGCGATTTTATGTAAAAGCAAAATTTTATAAATAATAAATATGGCAATATTATTTATTCATTAAGCCATAACAATGTGATACAATTCGTTTATCAAATCAGGTACATTGATAAAAAGTAAACTATTGCACTTGCGCAGAATTAAACGTTTTTTGTTTTGTTTTTTTTTACTAAAATTCTGGACTAATCTGGTTTTTAAAAAGCACTAAAATGTACTAACAGCAGCATAGCAATGGCACACATAATTAATACCATTTCAACTAACAAATACATAAATGTAAATAAATTAATATTGCTAGGAAACCGCAATATAAAAGAAGTAGGATATAAAGATCTATAATAGGAATCACCGGGCTGGTCTAGTGGGACTCGAATCTCTGAAGCAGGATCGCCGGTTCAAGCCCCAGAGTGTGACCGTTTTCTTTGCCTTCCAATAATAATAGATCTTTATACCTTACAATAAATATATAATGGAAGCATATATGGTTTGAAACATAAGAATCTACAAAATATATATTAATATCAATTTGAGCCATAAATATACATCAGATCAAAATTATAAATAACAAAGATACAAAATTTCGTTATTCAAGACTTATTTTAAATCTATAAAGTAAACTCGTATTCAAATATTCACTTTAATATGCTTTTAAATAACTATAATTTAACACATTAAAAATTATTCTGACAATCACATAATGGTGGCGCCAACTTTTATTATAGTCTGAGGCGTGTACTCTCTCTTGTTTGAGTAAAATGACTATTGAAGATCTAAAAGTTATATACTATGAAAGAATACCAATTTGGTAAACAAAACTAAGAGCAATTTGTTCCGTTTTGCAAAATAGAATCAAAATAATTTTTTAGAATTTCTAAGGACATTCTTTCATATGGATGTAACTTTGGCAAGTCATCAGATTAGTGAAGACTACATTTATAGTGGAAAAAGTCATATAGACGAAGTGTGTTAAAGCCTCGTATCAAAATTGGTAGGTAATTTTACACAAGATATTATGACAGAAATGCCCGAGCTAGCTTGCTCAAATATTCATAAGCATTGAAGGAAATTAATTTATCGTGGAAAATTCATTTTTCTGCAATTATTACGATTGTTGGTTTAAATTGTTAGACTAGACTGGGTTAGTCTGATGTGCTGAAAACGAGAGAGAGCAACATTCATTGTACATCAGGACGACTGAAGCCTGTCTATCCTCTGAGCTGCTTTAAAACTCGCAGAACAAAACGAATTAAAACTTCGTGAATTTAAATAATTAAAAGGGTGCATATTTTATAAAGAGAAATTTAGGATGTTCACTGAATTATATATGTGGTGTAAATATTTAAGATTAATTAACTTTATCAACATCATAAAAATCATACGTCTTGCGAGAAGTATTACTAAAAATTGAAAGTTTCGACCACAAGTTTTAACTTATAAAAGAATAAAAAACGAGTATCCAAAGCAAAACAAGGTAAAATTTTCAAAGAATAGTCAGTTTGTTTCCACTTTAAATCAAACAGAATGAAATAAAGTTGTGGCAGTGTGAGTATCTATCTCTAAAGTGTTAAGAAAAAAAACCATGAATAATGAAGCTCCGTCAGCTGTCAATAAAATTGAGTAAAACAAAATACGAGACCAGAACAGTCATTTAAAGTCTGTGATTTAAGCTGGACTTTCAAGGGAAGAACAATCATGCTTTGAGAAAATAAGTCAAAGATAAATTTTCTTCTTTATACTTTAACTTTTATTTCAAAATATATTTATATTTACAGTTAAAATAATTTCTATTAAATATGCTTTGGGTTGTGATTTACAAATTTCCGTATTCTAAAAAAAAATATAACAATTAATTACAAGATATGGAGGAAAATTGTGTATATTGTTGAATGTGCCAACTCCTGTATTTTGGGGGTCTGGTAGGCCCTTGATCGCCATGTATGAGTGTTGGTATATTTATTCAACAACCTCATATACAAAGTTTTCTCATTCATAAGCAAAATGAATAAACAACAAGGTAAGATATCCAGTTGGAGTTTGTTTCCTTCGTGTAAAATATATTTTTAATTTTCTCTCAAGTTGCACTGGACTCACCATTGGTATGAGTATTAAATATTCAGGGCTGGTAAAAAGCCAGTTAATAATAATAAAAAAAAAGTCCAGTGGGTTTAACTGGGTGGGGATTTTAATGCCGATCATGTTAATATTACAAGATAATGAATCATATTAAAGCAACAAACGACCAGTGCCATTGTCTTTAGCTACAAAAGCAGAGACAAAGAGGATCAAATAAGAGTATTTCATAGGCTTTTAAGTATAACACAATAATTGAAAATTGACTTGTTGAGAGAGAAGAACAAACGAAAAATAAATCTTAGGAAAATGCTTTTCTTAAAATTAGTATTTAATTCAGTATTGTTATGTTAAAAAAAAATATTCCACTTTAATAATTCCTAAAAAGTAAAGTTCCCTAAATACTTTGATCCTCTGCGACGGTCTTAATTAAATACATACATTTTTGTAGAAAGCAAGCTTGCAATAACACAAACCTAAAAATTATATCTCGCAACCACTCACTGTTATCTTTACAATAAAAACGGCAATTTCCAAGCTACATCAAAGCTACTGGCGAAAACTGCCATTTATATTCTAAAAGACTTGTGCCTGGCAATGGCTTTTATTGAAGCAAACTTTTTCAGTCCTTTTAATTTTCGAGGTTTTGCTGGAGCCATCATTTGGTTCTCTTTTCCATTGCATGTCGGAGGAAATTTGTTTTCGTAAATATTTGGATAATGCAATTTGAACTGAAAATATATATATATATATATATAAAAATCAAGAAAACAATCATACTTTGAGAATTTACCAATGAATTATTATTAAACGATCTGTATTTTTATTTAACACTGAAAACCAAGTCATTAAAAACTAAAATCAATTAAGCTAGAAAATATTTTAAGGTGAGTTCTTCATTTCTACTTTGTACCTTTACATAAAACCATGTTTCCAACCACAGTTCAGACTATTACATAAGAACCATGTATGCTATTCTATACTCTGCCTTTTAAAGGTAATTGTAACTTTTGAACAATTGGTAAGGGGGTAATTGAATAGAAAAAAAGATAGCCTAAATTTGAACATTTAAGTCAGATATAAAGTATAAACACAGTATTTTCTTTCGATTATATTTTTCAATGACTAATGTTAACCAGAGCAGTAGAATAACCCGATTTTTTTAAACATCGATTATAGGGGTAAAAAACATCGATAAATCGATTGAAACTATCAAAAATGATCTATAGATCATTTAAAACCTTCTAGGGACCAAAAAACCCCCTTTGGTGTGCTAAGCCCCCTTTTGGGTAAAACCCTTGAGTTCAGGATCAAAATAAATAAATAAATAACTAACTTTAAACAAAATTTAAATATAAAGTATATAAAACGTAAAAGAAAAAATACATAACCAACGAAATTGTTTATATTAAAAATATGTGAAATGAAAAAATTATAAATATCTTTTCCAACGACGCTTTAGTAAAAAAAATGTTACACATCTGCTTTACATCATAGAAATAGCAGTGATTTGATCAGTAAGTTAGTACGATGATTGCATGGTTAATGTATTAAGTAAAGTGTCTATGAATTAGTTGTGGTATTGTGTGTGGTGTGTTGTGTGTGGTGTGTGTGTGTGATCTGTGTGTGTTGTGTGTGTGTGTGTGTGTGTGGTGTATGGTGTGTTAGGTTTTGTTATGTTCATAAACATATATAGTTGGATATAATAATAATAATAATAATAATAATAATAATAATAATAATATAATAATAATAATAATAAATAATTAATAATTAATAATAATAATATATAATAATAATAATAATAAGTTAATAATAATAATAATATTTGATCGCTTTTTTCTACATTTATCTTTTATTGTTTGCCTACTTCTCCTGGTAGTTGAAATTCTAATTTTAGTTTACCTTGTTAATGAATGCTGTATTTCAGTTAGGTGTAAGGATATATTTTTGTTTAATTTTCAATATTACAATGTTAATGTAAAATTAACATTAATATTTTAGAGATATGGTTGAAATCAGTAAATCAGTAAATCAGTAAAACAGTAAATCAAACCACCCACCCTACCCTCCCCACCCACATTTATGATCTATTGATATATTGATATATTGATCTTAATGATTTAAGTCAATTTTTTGCTACTAAATTATGTTTTACATACCTAAAGCAGTTATCGTAAATCAGTAAATCAAACACCCCTCCCCACCACCCTCCTTATCTATTGATCTATTGATTTTATTGATCTATTGTTTCGTGTCACATTTTGAGTATCATTTTGGATAAACACAACATAAAATCAAGTTCTTTATACACTGACCAAAAAATATATGCTAACGTAACAAAATTTTCACATTAATAAAACTAGCATAGCATCACCAGAAATAAGAATAAAATGATATCTCTAACATATCAATGTTAATTTACATTAGCATGGTAAACTTTCCTATTTTAACCGATTTATGGTTTTTCCGCCCTCAGGGAACTACGGAGAGACTTGCGTGGGTGGCGCTTGACATATCCAAAGCATTTGACCGGGTATGGCACGCGTCACTGCTCTCCAAGCTCCCTTCCTTTGGGTTCCTCCATCTCTTTGCTTACTTTTGTCTAGCTTTCTTTCAAGTCACTCAATATCGGCTGTGGTTGATGAAGCGACTTCTTTTTTTTCTGTCAATAGTGGTGTTTCTCAAGGTTCCGTTTCATCTCCTACTTTATTCTTACTTTTCATTAATGATGCTCTTCATCTGTACATGTAAACTATATCCCCTATATGCCGATGACTCGGACCATTCACTCTTCAACTCATCTCAATTCTGCCTCCTTCTTACTCTACATTGCCTCTCGTCTAACCTTTTCCGATTCTATTCTTCGCTGAATCTGAATAGAATTTCCAGGTGGGGTCGTCTAACCTTGTTTTGAAAATTCATTCTTTAAAACTATCAACTTCTACAATCTCCCTCTCTAAAACACCTTCTTAAACTTTCTTATATCTTTCGATGGTTCTCTTGCCTCTCCTGTTGACAATATAAACATCCTTCTTCTTAAAATAACCCAATAAATGTCTTGGAAACCTCACCTCACAACGGTTGCGGGTGGCCTCAAAGAAAACTGGGAGTTCTGTTTACTGCAGGACTTTTTTTCTTCTTCTCAGTTACTCCAGCTATACAAGGGTTCATCCGCCCTTGTATGGTCTCATATCTCATATCTGGGGGGGGCTCTGGTTTCACCCAGGTTTTGGATAGGGTCGAGTCAAAAGCAAAAGGCTTATAAACTGTTCTGTCCTTTTCCAGTTACTTGACCCTCTATCTTTGTGGAGCGATGTTGGTACTTTATCTCTTTTCTATAGCTACCACAGCGGCAGGTGTGTTCGAGGGAACTCACCACTCGCGTACCACACCTTTAACGACGCGCCCTCGTAGCACAAGGGGTGCAATGTCTGCGCACGAGTTTTGTGTAGATATTGGTAAAACTCCAGGCTAGTTTACTGCGGGTGCTTCCTAATTTCCTGCCACCTCTTTTTTGTGGAATTCTCTTCATCTTCTGTGTTTCCTGCTATATAATCAGAACGAAATATGATGTGTGTTTTCTTTGTGTTTTTTCGCACGCCAAAAGTTCATTCCACTAGCGCAAATTACACAGAATTGAGCACAGACGAAGCTTAAAAGTGAGGGAGAATAAATTTAGCAGGAAACACAGAAGATGGAAGAGAAATTCCACCAAAAAAAGAGGTGGCAGGAAATAGGAGGAGCACGCAAGTAAAATAGCCTGGAGTGTACCAAATATCTCACACCAAAACCTGGCGCAGACATTGCACCCCTTGTGCTACGAGAGGGCCGGTCGTTAAAGGTGGTGGTACGCGAGTGGTAAGTCCCTCGAACACCTGCCGCTGTGGTTCCTATAGAAAAGAGATTAAAGTACCAAATCGCCCACCAAAGATAGAGGGTCAAGAGTACTGAAAGCACCAGCAGAACAGTTTATAAGCCTTTTGGCTTTTGACTTGACCCTCTCTTAAAGCTGAGAGTGCTACGTGATGCGCGTACACCGGAAGCTCCCCCCCCAATATGAGAGCAGTATCCATACAAGGGCGGATGAGCCCTTGTATAGCTGGAGTAAGTAACTGAGAAGAAGGAAAAAAAGTCTCGCAGTCTAAACAGAACTCCCAGTTTCTTTGAGGCCACCCTGGCAACCGTGTTGATGTGAGGTTTCCAAGACATTTATTGTTTATTTTAAGAAGAAGGATGTTTATATTGTCAACAGGAGAGGCAAGAGAACCATCGAAAGATATAAGAAAGTTAGAAGGTGTTTTAGAGAGGGAGATTTGAGTAGAAGTTTGAACGTTTTTAAAGAATTGAATTCACAAGGTTGAGACGACCCCAATCGGAAATTCTATTCAGATCAGCGAGAATAGAATCGGAAAGGTTAAGACGAGAGGCAATTGTAGAAGTAAAAGAAGGAGCAGAATTGAGATGAGTTGAAGAGTGAATGGTCGAGTCATCGGCATATAAATGGATATAGTTAAATGTACAGATGAGAAGATCATTAATGAAAAGTAAGAATAAAGTAGGAGATGAAACGGAACCTTGAGAAACACCACTATTGACAGAAAAAAAAGAAGTCGCTTCATCAACCACAGCCGATATTGAGTGACTTGAAAGAAAGCTAGACAAAAGTAAGCAAAGAGATGGAGGAACCCAAAGGAAGGGAGCTTGGAGAGCAGTGACGCGTGCCATACCCGGTCAAATGCTTTGGATATGTCAAGCGCCACCACGCAAGTCTCTCCGTAGTTCCTGAGGGCGGAAAACCATAAATCGGTTAAATAGGAAAGTATTACCATGCTAATGTAAAATTAACATTGATATGTTAGAGATATACATTTTATTCTTATTTCTGGTGATGCTATGCTAGTTTTATTAATGTGAAAATTTTGTTACGTTAGCATATATTTTTTGGTCAGTGTATAAAGAACTTGATTTTATGTTGTGTTTATCCAAAATGATACTCAAAATGTGACACGAAACAATAGATCAATAGATCAATAAATTTCATAGAATGGGGTATGAGGGGTACTGGGTAGGAGTGGTATGTTTGATTTACTGATTTACCGATTTACTGCTTTAGGGTATGTAAAACATAATTTTAGTACAAAAAAATATGACTTAAATCATTAGATCAATAGATCAATAGATCAATATATCAATATATCAATAGATCATAAATGTGGGTGGGGAGGGTAGGGTGGGTGGTTTGATTTACTGTTTTACTGATTTACTGATTTACTGATCAACCAAATCTCTAAAAATATTAATGTTATTAAATTTACAATTAACATGTAATATTGAAAATTAAACAAAATATATATCATCCTACCCTAACTGACATACAGCATGCATTCATTAACAAGGTAACTAAAATTAGAAGTTTCAACTTACCAGGAGAAGTAGGCATAGCAATCTCAATCTATACTATACACAACCGATTCAAAATATATTATTATACTATTATTATTATTTTATTATTATTATTATTATATATTATTTATTATTATTATTATTATTATTATTATTATTATTATTATTATTATTATTATTATTATTATTATTATTATTATTATTATATCAACTATATATGTATAACATAACAAAACCTAACATACCATACACACACCCACACACACATCCACACACACACACGACAGATCTCATCCACCTTACACTACAATTTGACAAAAAAAATAATTACAATTTCCAATCACACATTCTATAGCGAAAAAAATAAACAAAACTAAAATATATAAAAAAAACTTCTGTATCATCTTTTTACACAACCAAATGAACAAAAATAAAATTATTTATTGGATTTATTATACACATTCTTCATTCAATTTAGAACAGTTTTTCTTTCCCCAAGTTACGGAATTACGACTCTATTGCGCAGTAACATTTGATCTATATATTTTTAGATTCTTAAGTATACGTATGTCATAAATACCTGATCATCAACATCTGCAAGCATGAGCTTTGTTATCAGGTTTCTTAAAATAAACTCACAATAATAATAATAAATATATAATATAAATAATAATAATAATAATAATAAATAATTAATCAATAATAATAATAGTAACTATCATTGAATACATAATAATAATATACTAATATTAAGTTATTAAATACATTAAAATAAATAATAACTAATTTCTAAAATAGAATTAATTAATATATCATATATATAGATATAGATACTTAATAATAAAAAGTCAGATTGATATAATTAATTGTATAATAACATATTTTATTTAAATTTTTAATTCAGTTGGGTAATAATAATAAATAAAGATAAATAATAAATAATAATTATAATTAATAATATTATATTAATTTAAATCAATTATAATTTAATATATAACATATATATAATAATATAAACATTAATAATAAATTACCAAAAGTTTGTTTGTTTACCGAATACGAAGTGATAGACGGACTACTAATTGTCTCGCTCTCAAATTTACTTCTAATTTTTTGTTTACAATTAATTAGGTATTACCGAAGTTCATGTAGAGACCGTGTATATTCACTCTATACTATTTGAAATAAGCAGGTTTTGAATCACTATATTTTGTTAAAGTTAGTTATTTATTATTTATTATATTTGAGCCTGAATCTTTCAAAGGGTTTTTACCCCAAAATGGCCTATATGACTCCGTAATATATACTCCTCAAAGGGGTGAGTTTAGGTTCCTAGAAGGTGTGATATTATATTTAAATTAGCTCAGATATAGATATGTTTGTGGGCGTTGATTTAAACCGGATCTTATCGATAATAAGTTTTATTATATACCTCAGTTATTCGATGTATTATTTCTATAAAATTATAACGTTATATATATCACGTGTAATGTAGGTTAAGCAATAAGATGTTGAAAATAAACACAATAGAAGAATAATTTAATTAATACATTTTCATTATCTATATATAGATATTATATTTATCGCCGTAGTTATAACTCAATATAAGCTATATATATTATTGGAGGATATAACCTGGTGAAAATCCTGGTTAAATAGTTTGTGTGTAATTCTTCTCCTGGAATATATACTGGAATACTTGAAAAAAAATTAAAATTTAATAATAAATTTATAAAATAAATAAATATTAATTATATATATATATATTAATATATATATTAATCATATATATTAATATATATATAATATTAATATTAATATATATTATATATATTATATATATATTAATATATCTCGGTATATTATATATAGTAGGGGCTATAATATATTAATATATTATATATATATATATAATATTATATATATATGATATATATATATATATATATATATATATATATTAATATTTAATATATATATATATATAATATATATATATATATATATATTGATATATATTACCATATTATATACATATTAATAACAATATATTATATATATAATATTAATATATATTATATATATATATATAAATATATATAATATATATTATATATGATATATATATATATAATTATATTATTAATATATAATTATATATATATATATTAAATATATATTATATATATATATATAATTTCTCAGTTCTAGGTTACCTAAGGTTTCACTTATATGGTATATATATTATCCAGTGAATTCCAAGTTATTCCTTCCAAATTAATATTGATTACTTTAATTTAAATATAATTTATTCTCTTTCTCAATCATTTTATCTCAATGTCTATATATATAAAATGTGTTTAACACTAAAAAATAGCACGTATATATATATATATAAGATATATATATATATATATATATATATATATATATATATATATATATATATTTATATAATATAATATTATATTATATATATATATATTAATATATATATATATTAGAGGTTGGAGAGACGAAAAAAGTCAATTTGATAAATTACAGGCCGCATATTGTGCTGGATAAAGTATTATTAGCAGATCTCTCGGGAGTATAGAGGTAAATTACAAAAAAGAACAAACAAAATCCGAAATAAAAATATTCGGATAATATTGATCAGACACCTTTATCTCTCCAAAAAATCAGCTGCAACTGCTCTAAAAATTTTCAAAAATATCAAGTATTTCCAGATTTTATCTATATAATATAAAAACACAAAAAAAAAATTAGCTATATATATTTTTTTATCGCTATACTGAAAAATATTTGCAGATTGTACTGTTTAATAATAATAATAATAATTATAATAATAATTTGGTTTACGAAACATACCTTTAGGGCAGGATGAAGCTGATGGAGAAAGAGAGCATTAAAATTAAGAGAAAAATAGGTGTGGTCAGAATTACCAATATGAGCGAAAATGGTATATTGATATATAGAGGATCTAGCAGCGAAGCAAAAGTCAAGGTTGTTCCGAAATTGGTTGGAACGATTAGTAATATGTACGGTTTCTCTAATCAGTTCCTCCTGATCGATAGAAAGTCAGAATGATTCTAGAATGATTCTACCTCCTTCCCTCCTGGAATAGTATGTGAGGCCACAACCATTTAGTGCTTTGTACATTGAAATTCTTTAAATAGAAGGCCTTAGTATTTGGATGAGCAAATGTGAGTCTCGTGAGGAGTAGTGAGATTCTCACAAGCAGGAAAATTTGTTCCATTGGAAAAACAGTAGCAGAAGTACAAGATTACTGAAGTAATAGGTAGACAGATTTTAAGCCTTACAAAATTGACGCTAGGAATATTATTATTATTATTATTATTATTATTATTATTATTATTATTTTATTATTATTATTATTTATTATTCTTATTATTTATGTCATTGATTATTTTATTTTAATTATTATTACTTATTTTATTATGTATATTGTATTATATATAATATATCTCATTTTTATTACTTATTATTGATACTAATGCAATGTTTAAAGAATACGTTTAAATACATTTTGGGATATTTTTTGTCCATAAAAAAAAGGAGAAATCTTTAACTATTGAAGATTTTCCTTTACTTTTTTTTGTTATTTTTTTCTTTTTCTTTTTTCTTCTTTCTTCTTTTATCACATTTTTTTTCGGTGAGAGGTTTCTTATCTATATTTATCGACGCATTGACTGCTCTCCAATTAACACGTGTCAAAAGTTTTCTCTAAGTAGCGAAGATGTGTTTTTTCCAACAGAGGGATATGATGTGAAGAATGGGTTTTCAGTGGCTGGGGGAGGGGGTTGAAAAGAAGGTTATTTTGGATACTTTTACTTTTTGAGATACAGATTTTTTTTTGTCTAAGTATTTGAGGTACGCTTCAGTTATTTGATATTTGTTCACTCCTTATGTACCTCTTTATGACAACAGACATACTCAGAACAAAAAAAACACACACAAAACACATATAATGTATTACCACTAATTATATCTGCTATTTAACATCATATAGATATATTAGCTAAGTCTATTATAGTTATGTTCAGTATATTAATATATAATATGTATTAGTAATCATAGTATGATTGTATATATATTATATATAGTATAGCTATATATATTAGTTTAATATTATATATATATATGTAAAGGATTATTACATATATATAATATATATATATATTATTATATAAAAGACGGAGAAAAACTTCACTCATGGCAGGACTCGAACCATCGACAACAGCGTCGCCGTTAGACAATGTACAAGAGGCTCAACCACTAGAGTCCGATCCGCCTCCCCTAGAAAGAAGGCATCTCGTAACGTGGTTTTCAAGTCTCTCTTGCTATCGATTTATCGACTATGTTGTGAATTCTCGGTACTTATTTAACATAGAAGAGTGATTTGAAACCCTTTACCTGGGAGGTCTACACGGCATTCTGCTGGGGTGCTCCTGGGTTACAGGAGCATCCCACATAAGTCAAAGAACCCCGACATGGGCACAATAGGCTTGTTGCGACAAATATGCAATAAAAAGACGGAGAATAAATTGAAAGTAATATCGAATTCAGGAACTTTGACAAACTGTTCCGAGATGCCTTTGTCTGTTTCTGTGGGAGGCGGTAGGTCTCGGTCTAGTGGTGAGCCTTCTGTACATTGGGTCTAACGGCGACGCTGTTGTCAATGGTTCGAGTCCTGCAGCGAGTGAAATTTTTCCTCCGTCTTATTATCGCAAATTTGTCGCAACAAACCTGTTGTGCCCATATCTGTGTTGTTTGACTTTGGTTGGTTGCTTCTGTAACCAGGAGCACCCCAGCAGAATGTCGTGTAGCCTCAGCAGGGGCTCCAAGCACCCTTCTATGGATTTATTAAATATTAGTTTGTGTTATATATATATATATATATATATATATTAGTTATAGTATGATATGGTTATATATATATTATATATATATATATATATATATATATGATATAAAAGTACATGCACAGGGAAATTGCAAGAGCTCGTCTCTCTTCTCCCAGATTCATTTCAAATTCAATTAGGTTGTTATTTTTTTTATTATCAAGTCTATTTTAATACTAATAATTGAACACCTGAATCGTTCTCTTTGAGACTTTGAAGGTTCGGAAACTAAAGGTAAAAGAAATTCACAGAATAAATTAGCGCAGAATTCGCTCTTATATTCAAAAGAGGAAGAAAAAAAAGGATTGAGAGAGAAGAAAAAAAGATATATACTAAAATGCTACACTTGCACTCGAATATTCAAAGTAAAAATGTTAAAATAGATTTCAAATTCGTTTCATCACTGCTGTATTATTTTTTTTATAACAATTTTTTCTGGTATTATTATTAGTGGTAGTATTAGTTATTAATATTTATAGATTAT
>JABUQX010044959.1:7500-10000 GCA_015478945.1 Trachelipus rathkii | reverse complement strand
GAGAAACACCACTATTAACATAAAAGAAAGAAAAAGACGCCGCATCAACAACAGCTGGTATGGAAGAATTTGAAAGAAAAATAGACATAAGTAAGCCAAGAGAAGAAGGAAACCCAAAAGGGGGAGCTTGGAGAGCCGTGACGCGTGCCATACCCGGTCAAGATGCCTTGGATATGTCAAGCGCCACACGCAAGTCTCCCCGTAGCTCCTTAGGGCAGAAGGCAATAAGTCCGTGAGATAGGATATATATCTCCAGCTGATATCAAGAGCCGAAAGTCATACTGTGGATCGGAAAGAAGTGAGTGAGACTCCAGATGGTCTAAGAAATGAGAGTTTGAGAAGGGTTTCAAGATCTTAGATAGAATACAATGTGAGAGCTATAGCGGCGATAGTTTAGAAGGATCAGAGCGCGCTTCCTTTTTTTGAACAGGTTTGAACATGTGCACGCTTCCAAACACTAAGGAAAGTATTAGTATTGAGCACATAGAGAAAATAGTGAAGCGAGGGCGGGGTCAGCCACGAAAGCACACCTCCCTCAAACTCGGGGAGGAATGCCACCGGGGTCACCCGCCTTTCCTAACGTTTTCATAGATTTCAGGGAGCCTATGCACCCGATCAAATGTAATCACAGCAAAGACATAGGGAAGAAGTAAGAAGGAGGAAGGAGGAGGAATGCCAGAATCGCTCAGGGTTGAGTTAGAGGAAAATAGGGAGGCCGAAGAGATTTGCCTTTTCAGTTGGAGTTAGCAACAAAACCATCAGATCGAATAAGAGGAGGAAAGGAGGATTTACAGAAGTTGTTAGACATGTTTTTGGCAAGAGGCCAGAAAGATTTATCAGTAAGAGAATCAAGGAGGTTAGCGCCCTTTCGTTTGATGAAAGCCCTCTTTGCTCGACGAAAAGTATCCCTACAAACGATTCTAGCAGAATGAAATTTTAGCAAGAGTGATAGTGAGAACGAGAATTTTTCCACCCCCGATACGCACTGCCCATCTCTTCTATATATATATATATATATATATATATTATATATATATATATATATAGTTAGCTATATATATATTATATATATATATATATATATATATATATATATATATATATATATATATATATACCTATATAATATATATATGCTTGGTGGTCAATTTGATGGAACAAATTACCATATGAAATAACTCGGCAATCATAATATATATATATATATATATATATTATATATAGTATATATTATATACTATATATTATATATATATTATATATATATATATTATATATATATATATATATTATATATAGTAAATATATTATATAATATATATATAATATATATATATATATAATATATATTATATATATATATATATTATATATATATATATATTATAATATATATATATATATATATATATATATATATATAATATATATATATATATATATATATAGAGAGAGAGAGAGAGAGAGAGAGAGAGATGACAGCTGTTTTTTTTTTTTAAATTTTAAAAATCGACTCCATTAAAAGTCTTTTAATCGCTTTTTTTTCTTTGTTTTTTGCTGTTTTTTTCTTCAAAACTTTAGTTTTGGTGTCAATTTGATGGAACAAATACCATATGAAATAACTCGCCAAATCATATCCATATCGGATATAAAAATTTAAAATGGGGACAGTAGAAAACATTTTATCGCTCATTTCCATATCTTGATAAAAAATAATTTAGGAATAAAAATAAATCATCTGAATCACGATGAATCATGCAAGAAAAGACACATCTGGTCCATCCATTCTCAATCTGCAATAAAAATGAATATAAAATGAGAAAAATATTTAAAATAATGAAAATTTGTGAAACAGAAACGAAAGCAGAAAAAAACTTAGTTTGATAATAAAAGGAGAAAAAAGAAAAAGAAAACATGATTCATTTATGTGCAATTTTTCACACTGGCCTACAAAAAAAAAAAAAAAAAAAAAAGCTCATCTACCTAATTTCAACTTCCAGGTATAAATTTTTCCTTACACCTTTGAGGCGAAAAGACAGAAAGAGAAAGAGAGTAAGAGTGAATGAGAGAAGGAGAAAGAGAAAGAGAAATGAGGAAGAGACAGAAAGAGATAGGAAAGGTAGAAAGAGAGTGTGTGTGTGTGTGTGTGTGTGTGTGTGTGTGTGTGTGTGTGTGTGTGTGAGAGAGAGAGAGAGAGAGAGAGAGAGAGAGAGAGAGAGAGAGAGAGAGAGAGAGAGAGAGAGAGAGAGAGAGAGTGTACTCCCTCCACACTCTCCTCACATCCTTTTCATCAGTCAAGAAAGTACTATCCCTATTCATTATTCTATGAAGATTCCCTTTACACTGTTAATTAACCTTCATATTAGTTTTCGCTCTTGAAATTAGTTTCTGAATACTCAGACTAACTTTCCTAATTGATGTGCCTTTATTTTAGCACGTACAGAAATGGGAAGAAAAAGCAGGAGAGGGAAAAAATGTTAAAATATGATGGAAAGTTAAA